>JBAMNC010000754.1:0-202500 GCA_037902135.1 Cetoscarus ocellatus
GGGTGACTTGATTTCAGTCACAAAGTCGCGTTCAGTGTGAGCTCAGGGCAGCCTTTATGATTATTGAACAGTTTAAAACTGAACTGTTCTGTTGGTCTGGGCTGTTTGTTACCACAGCAACAACACTTCTGCTTCAGTGTTGGATCCAGAGTACAAACTTCTTACAGCTATTGCTCCGGTGTAAACCAGCTCATGTGTGATCAGATGGTTGGTTTGAGCTCTTCTCTAACCATCTGAGCATCTAAAGGCTCTCACACTGCAGGTCACACTCACACACTCACACACATTCACACTGATGGCCTTGGCTGCTGTGCGTCATCCATCAACATCAGGTCGTCCCATGAAAACACATTTACAATCTAAACTGATGAACCAGGGGGACCACACTGTGGTCGAAGGTCCAAGGACACACTGACATGTGGCTGCAGGAGCTGGAGGTTGAGATGATCTGCATCAGTCTGAACATCAGTATCGTCCTTAATGCTATCGTCTGACACACCTGACTGGAGGTTCAGTATCTTCTCGTTCCTCCATCTCTCCCTCTGATCTATAACGGATGGACTTCGAGCAGGATGGAGTCCAGACTCCTGTTCGTGTTGCTCCACATTTTTTGAGGTGGTTCTCACACCTACAGCTGCACCTACAGCTGGGCTGCTTTGTTCTGATCCAGCTGACTCGTGTTGCTTGGATTACGATGTGCCGCCGTCCTTCTCTGTTCTGAAGCTCAGGTGAACTCCAGCAGGTTGTCTCTACTGTGCATGAAATCTGTCATGCGATTGTTTTATTGGCTATTTGTGTAGGATAATTGCATTAACTAGCAGTTGAATAGGTGTACCTAATTAAGTAGCCAGTAGGCAGCTGCCAGCTCTTGTTAATTCAGTTATTTCAGTCATTTAAATAAATCAGTATTTACTTGAGTTTAAAGTTTAAGTTAAGATAATTCTCTGTTACATGTTTCTCTAGTTGTTCATTTAAAGTCAAACTTACCTTTCTTTCTGTTTGTCTGATGGAGATGCCCTCATTTCTTCTTCTTCTTCTTCAGATTTTCCAGCAGAGTGAACATGTCTGCCCTCCACAGATATCTGGGAACTAAATTCGACAACATTTTACACTTAGTCCTTGAGTTTACTCTGCTGGTGCCTGAAGATGAGTTGATGCTTCTGCAGTCTGGAGCTGGGTCTCATGCAGCCAAAAACAGCCAGCTGCAGGCCCGAGATGGCTGTTTAAGCCCCGCCCACAGGAAGTGGGGGCTACCAGCAGTGAAGACTGGAGAAGGGGAAACTCTGAACCTTCATACGCTAAAAAAAAAAAAATATAAATAATAATTCTGATTTCCCCTGATCCCTCAGTCTATTGATCTGTCTTTTCCAATGATACAGTTTGGAGTGTTTTTGTGTGTTTGTGTTTAAGTTATTATCAACTAATGAAAATCAGACATTGCTTTTGAATTGTGGTTCAACAGAATCATTTAAAAAAAACAAAATAATGAATGTGGCCTGGACCAAAAATGATAGTACCCCTAAACTTCATATTTTGTTTCACACCTTTTGAGGCAATCACTGTAATCAGGTGATTTCTGTAACTCTCAGTGAGACTTCTGCACCTGTCCACAGGTATTTTGGTCCACTCCTCATGAGCAAACTGCTCCAGCTGTCTCAGGTTTGAAGGGTGTCTTCTCCAGACTGCATGTTTCAGCTCCTTCACAAATGTTCAATAGGATTTAGATCAGGGCTCATAGAAGGCACACTTCAGAATAGTCCAATACAATCCTGGATCACCACGCACGTGCATGTGGAGAACTCCTCACTGGCATTGCAAGGAAGCTGGGAAATGTAGTAACATAGGACTTGAAAAACATTGACCGTAGTTTTCTAATAAACTACAATTCCCATAATGACGTAAAGGGGCAAAACCCTCACAGTAGCTGAGATGAAAATGAAATGGGATATGCCATTATAAACTTCAATGTTTTTTTATGATGGGATCCAGATGAAATTCACTCCTTGATGATACAGGTATAGTATATATATTATCCTGTAAATTTTGAAGTGAATCCATCAAGTGATGTCAAAGATATGATTTTTTAAAAATATGGCCCAATGTTAAGTTAAGGGATTTTCAGAAAATTTTGCATTTTTTTTTGTATCAAGACGAAGATGGGGATCAAGCACCAAAATGTATTGGCTTCTTCCTTGGACCAAACTACTCCTCTGGTAAAATTTTCTTATAAATCCATCCAGTAGTTTTTGCGTAATCTTGCTAACAGACAAACAGAAAGCCTGGCGAAAACATAACCTCCTTTGCAGAGGTAACAAAGAGCAACAATGGAGGGCTTCAGCTCTTCAGGACTCTGGAGGGTTGATGAGGACCTTCTTTAAAAACAACAGTGGAGGACAGACCTCTCTGAATCCACGGCTTATTCAAAAATGGCGAGCTATGCGTTTTCATTTTAGCTGCTGTAGCATGATAACTGACGATTTTGTGACCGATCTTCAGACTGCAGTGCTTCAGTCTCCACCTTCAGAGAGGTGCCAAAAAGTGTGATGGCACGGGTTACTGGGTGCCTTTTCTCCTGATCCGACAGTGGAAACACAGTAAAATGTGTGCCATACCGGGCCAAACTGAACCAGGACTGCTCGGTGGTCTGTTCTGGTCCAGTGTGGTGTACGTGAACCTTCAGCCCTTTTTGCTTGATATGGCTGTTTGACATTCAGTTTTTTCCTCTTTTCTCGTGTTTCTTATCACAGCCTAAACCAACTGAAGGGGTCCAAACCACCGAGGGCCTCAACAAAACAGACTGGGCCCCTTTGATACGCCCCCCTGGTGTGTAAGAGCTAGGAGGACGGATCCATGACGGTTTTTCATTTTTAAAAAACACTGAAAGGAAAAACAGCCAACATCACAGCTGTCAGATAGAGCCTCAGAGAGGCAGGCAGCCACTGGATGGGCCCCTGGTGCTGATGAGGATGACCTTAGTGCAGTGGAGAGGGGGCGCTAATGGCTTATCTCCACTTTCAGACTCAAAACAAGAACAAACTGCTCCAGTGTGACCGGCTCCGGTTCTGTGAGTTAGACTCTGAGATGGAGGGGCTGCTGTCTTTACACATCACTGAAGAAGCTGCTGCTCTGATGTGGGACAAATCCATGTTTTTGAACTTGCTATGGGCCGACAGAGAGTGGACCTCAGGCCTCAGTTGGCCCCTGGGCCGTGGTTTGGACACCCCTGGTCTAAACAGAGGAGGACCACTCTGACATCTGAACTGACTTGGATGGAAACAGAAGTCTGAGAGGATGGAGATGAAGACTCAGGGTGTCTCCAGGTGACTGTGATGAAGAGAAACAGCTCCACAGGCCCTGATCAGTGCTCTGTTACAGAGGTCAGAGGTCACCTCTATTCTGATGGCTCCTCCTGTTTGTGAGGTGGTCTCCAAACTCTCTGTCCTAGTTTCTGCTGATTCACAAACACCGGATTGTTCCTCTCCACCCTCTGATTATTTTGATTGGTGGTGATGCAGACGTTCACGCTGTGACTCTGTTTATAATTCACCGTTTCCCAAAGTGGCAGACAAAGCAGCTGATTGGCCGCTGCTGCAGCCTGTAATTAATCTTCAATGTGTTCGTTAGAGAGCGTCTCCACGTTCACACCGCAGACACAGAGAAACAAACCAGTTCATATTTCAGCTGATGATGGCCCGTGTATGCAGAGAGGTTAGACCATAACTGAAGACGGGACGATCAACACCGAGGACTTCAACAGGACTGAGCACTCACCACATGAACCTCTGTCCTCGTCATGACCTGAGAGAAACTTCAGCAAACACGAGGAGACATTTTTAACAGTTTGATTATTTCACAGCTGACAAACAATAATGACTAAATGTAACAGGGTTAAAAATTCATCTGTGTTCTTCTATACTCGTTAATTACACAAAATTACCTGGCAATATTCTGTTCTGTTGGCCTGAGGAGTCTTCATTCTTGTGCTCCTGTGTGTGTGACGTTGCAGCCCCTCCTCTTTTTCATTTCTTCTTCTGTGGTCTTTTATTCGTATGTGATCCTTTTGTCCCCTTTTCTATGAATCCCTTCAGGAGAGGTGGGTGCTCATCATCATGTCTATTATTAATCTAATCCTATCTTTGTATTAAATGTTAGATTTTGTGCTCTGTTTTGTTCCCTATGTTATTTTGGTGTATTCTCCTAGATTTTAGTCCGTATATGTGTCCATTATGTTACATATGAATGTTTATTTTCCCCCATCACACACGTATGTTTGCGCAGCAAGCTAAGCTAGCTTACAAGCACTAACATTTAGCTACTTATGTGTACTTTCCTTGGGTTATCTTTAATGCTGTAACTTTTACTCTGTGTAGGATCTGGAGCAGGCTGGAAAGCTCATGCCGTTGTTTTGTAAATATTTTCTCTTGCCAGATTAAATGTGGCCAGAGACAGAGTTCCAGTGTCGCCCTGTAATTCCACACATCCACTACACAACGCAGGAAAGCCACCGGTTACATAAAATCAGTGCTGCCTCGTATGCATTTATGAAACAGTTTTTTCAGACTCCAGCAGCAGAACTCAGACTCTGGGTTAATTCAGTGTTTTCTGGAGCGGCTGATGGTCTGTGTGCTCCAGTGAAAGCAAACGTAAAGGACAGTTCGGTTTATTAATCTGGAAACAGGCCGATTAGAGAATCAAACCTCTGACTGCAGACGCTCAACACAATATTTCAGTCTTTTCTCAGTCTGACAGACGGTGTTCAGTGTTCAGTGAGATTAACACGGGTCAGAATATCACATATCTGCTTTACCCTGTCAGTTTATTTGTAAAGAACAAAGAAAAAAGGCATCGTTTTAACGACTGTTTATCTGATTATTCTCCTAATCAACAAGGAACTGCTGCTCACTGGATCTTCTCTCTTCCTCAGACCGTTCTCTTAAACCCTAGATTTTGTTTTGGGTAACAGTCCCAGTAGATCAGCAGTTTCTGAGACCAGCCCGTCTGACACCATCAACCATGAGGTCTGTCAGATCACCTTTATCTCCATTCTCAGGTTCGAACCCCAGCAGGTCGTCTTCACCATATCCACATGACCAAATCCATTAAGTTGCTGCCCTGTGATTGGCTCACTAGCCATTAGCTTTAACCAGCAGTTGAGTTGGTGTAATACTAAAGTGGTGGATGAGTGCAGATGCGGCCGTCTGAGCTCTGGCCTGATGAAACACTTCAGGACGTCCCGTCTGGTTTTTAATGAATGACAGACGACTTTCACTCGTTTGTAAGATTTTATTAAAAAAGAAAATATCTAAGTTAGTGAGGTAAATTCAGACACAGACAGAACACTAAAACCTCTCAGTGTTATGTTTGATTCTTGTTTTTACGCCGTGTCCCTGAAGGCATCACGCCGCGTTGCCTTCACTGCTCCAGTCTGGGATGGAGAAGGTCTTGGACTGTCTCTTCTGCTGTCCTATCGTGTAGTCCACGTGCACGCAGATGTGTCTGGCGCTGTCCTCAGAGGGGAACATGCGCACATCCCCGCTGATCACTGTGTCCTGGACCACGTCCCCTGGGGCGTCCAGGTACAGCACCGCCTGCTTCCAGTGCGTCTCCGGTTTGAACGGCGACGTGGACAGCGTGAGCGGTTTGTCGGGACACGGAAACGTGACGGTGAAGTGCACGCAGAAGGCGTTCACGGCGGCTGAGCCGAAAGAGCGGCAGGAGAAGCTCCCCGTCACTGCCTTCAGGTCGTCCACGCTCGCAGAGTTCAGGTCCAGCTCGGCGAAGCGCACGGGATGGGACAGGACGTCCTCTACGTGGACAGAGTTGACCGTGATGTCAGAGTTCATGATGCACTGACGGGCAAAGTCGCTCATGGAGGACATGTCCACGCCGTAGCGGTCCTTGACCGTGTACCAGAAGCTGAGGCGGTCCTCCACCACGGGGTCGCTGATGGGGCTGATGTAGAGCTCGGCTCTGCTGGGCAGGATCAGACCGCCGGGCTTCAACCAGCGGTCCCTGGCGTGGAGCACTGAGTTCAACATGGACTCGTGGAGGAGGGCGTAGCCCATCCACTCACTGACGATGACGTCCACCTTCTCAGGTAACTCCACTGTCTCCATCGTGCCCCGGATCACCTGGAGGAACAAGAGAGCAGTTAGAGCTTTTAAAAACCACAAGGCCCCGCGAAGATCACCACGAGGCCCCCTGTGGAGGGGCACTGAATGTCTGTATTTTGGCCGATACACATACAGAAATAACTGAGAGAAGTTTTCTTTGAATTGCAGTTGTTATATAAAATACATCTTTAAACTGTGACATGTCATCATGCATTATATAATAAAAATTACAATGATAATATTAACAACAATGAACTTTATTTAACCAGAGAAGCCTCACTGAGAGTAAAATCTCATTTGCAGGAGTGTCCTGGTCAAGACAGCCAGAGCTACAAACTCTGATTTACTGATCTGTTGACCTCAAATCTGCTTTTCTGGAAGCTTTTACCTGCAATTTAAAACAAACATGCAAAAATTAACTTAACTTAATGCTAATATATTAAGCTAAAATATCATCTGTAACGATCAGCAGTCATTTGTAGATCTACTGATACTGTCATCAAACTGAGAATACTGGGCGTCCCGAAAACCACAAACCTGCTCATGTTAAAATAAGCTGTGGATTCAGAGTGATGAACATCATGTTCAGTCACTGCAGGTTTTATTTTTACTCTGTGTCCCTTTTCAGACAAATTACAACATTTTGATCTTTAGCCACCATTTAATCAGGCTGAATATCACAAAGAAATTGAAACCATGTAAATCTGTTTTTATTAATAACAATGCTCAGAGTTAAGGAGGAGGACGTCTGCATGTGCCAGTATTTTAATATTATCTGACCAGTCTGCAGCCACAAAGACAGACTGACATCAGCCCCAAATGTCCCTCACCTGTATCCGCCCCTCTGTAGATGATCATGCCCTTCACCTGTATCCACCCCTCCATAGATGCCCCTCACCTGTATCCACCCCTCCATAGATGCCCCTCACCTGTATCCGCCCCTCTGTAGATGATCATGCCCTTCACCTGTATCCACCCCTCCATAGATGTCCCTCACCTGTATCCACCCCTCCATAGATGCCCCTCACCTGTATCCACCCCTCCATAGATGCCCCTCACCTGTATCCACCCCTCCATAGATGCCCCTCACCTGTATCCACCCCTCCATAGATGCCCCTCACCTGTATCCACCCCTCCATAGATGCCCCTCACCTGTATCCACCCCTCCAGAGATAATCATGTCCCTCACCTGTATCCACCCCTCCATAGATGTCCCTCACCTGTATCCACCCCTCCATAGATGTCCCTCACCTGTATCCACCCCTCCATAGATGCCCCTCACCTGTATCCACCCCTCCAGAGATAATCATGTCCCTCACCTCTATCCACCCCTCCATAGATGCCCCTCACCTCTATCCACCCCTCCATAGATGTCCCTCACCTGTATCCACCCCTCCATAGATGCCCCTCACCTCTATCCACCCCTCCATAGATGCCCCTCACCTCTATCCACCCCTCCATAGATGTCCCTCACCTGTATCCACCCCTCCATAGATGCCCCTCACCTCTATCCACCCCTCCATAGATGTCCCTCACCTGTATCCACCCCTCCATAGATGCCCCTCACCTGTATCCACCCCTCCATAGATGCCCCTCACCTGTATCCACCCCTCCATAGATGTCCCTCACCTGTATCCACCCCTCCATAGATGCCCCTCACCTCTATCCACCCCTCCATAGATGTCCCTCACCTGTATCCACCCCTCCATAGATGTCCCTCACCTGTATCCACCCCTCCATAGATGTCCCTCACCTGTATCCACCCCTCCATAGATGCCCCTCACCTCTATCCACCCCTCCATAGATGCCCCTCACCTGTATCCGGTCCTCCATGCCGTTCTCCCGGACGATCTTCTCGGCCTGCTCGGCGATGGCGCAGGCCTCCACGGCGAACACCCTGCGGGCCCCGGCCTGGACGCAGAACACGCTGAGGACCCCCGTCCCCGCTCCCACATCCAGGACCACCTTCCCCTCGATGCTCGCGCTGTTCTTCAGGATGGCCGAGCGGTACGTGCTTGTGCGCACGTGGTCCGCTATCATCTCCTCGTGGATGGTGACGTCACTGTAGCTGTCGAAGTAAAGTTTATCAGGCCCGTGCTGGTCCAACTTTCTCTTCTTGCCCACATGAGACATCCTGCAGCGCTGCGTGCGGCTTCGCTCTGCGGCCGACCGGCTGTTGTCTGCGGCTTCCGCCTCGGCGAGGCTGGGAGCTGGAGTTCACTCCACCAGAGGCACAATGAAGGAGGAGGGGAAGAAACTACAACTCCCAGAGGCAGGCAGAAGTGACGTAAGCGTGCTGCGTTCACTGACAGCAGGAGGGTGGTACATTAGAGCTTCCACTGTGCGGAGCACTGAAAGACTGCAGACATGACGGCTCAGCCTGTTTGGAATAAAGTCAGACTGCTGTAAAACATCAGGGACACAAAACAAATACAATAAAATAAAATAAAAAACATCAGAGACACATCAGGAATAGATCACAGTTTGATTTAAGAGGTACAAAGATGGTAGAATGACAACGAATCTAATGTAGTTCAAGTGATGTTTTGTTTTAAAGCTGAAATAAATAAAGTTTAAGGTTCTTTTCACACATTCAACAGAGCTGGATTTCTACCCACCACTGTGGTAGGATGATTTAGAAATCTACCAGAGTCTGTTTTTTTTATAATCATCATTATTGATATTATTAAACTGTTGAAATAATGTAAAGATGAATAATGAAAATTAGAGATTAAAGATTCGAGAACTGTTGTATTCCCAGGAGAGTTGTAACCATAGACCAGAAATCATCAACAAGTGGCCCGGGGGCCACATCAGGCCCTCCGCAGCCTCCCGTCTGGCCCCCAGAATATCATTAGATTCAGGAAACGTGAGGGAGAAAATTCAAGGATTTATTTTTATGGTTTCATGCTCGTAAATATGAATACAACCTCAGAGCAATGGAGATTGAATCAGTTTGATCAAGTTTGACTTTGTACATGATCTGAGACCTGAGAGTCAATGTTAGCTTGTCTTCAGCCAGGGGGGCGAGTACACTGAGAGTCAACACCACCAGGGATGGAGACATGACAGCCTCAAGGAGACAAAATATCGTAGTTAGGTCGTATGGCAGGCAGCAGTATGGGTGGTGAGGACTGATCTCCATCAAAAGGCTAAGAAATGTGGGAAAACGAAAATGTTAAACAAATGTTAGTAGGCCAAACTTATAGACTGTTAGCATACCCTGATCACATGGGATGTTTTCAGACCCGCCTACCACATACCATGGCCACCATGCAGACTGCGGTATGCTGCAGACTGTGTTTGGTACAGTCTCCAGTCTGTTATTACCATGGACTGTAAAAGAACAGGACAAAGCCATGCAATAGGAGACTTTGGAGCACTGTTGATGCCCTCTGATGGATGCTGCTGCACTGCAAGTGCCATTTCACCAGACTTCAGCTCCATCCGCTCACAGACAGAGAGGCTGTGTTGAGGCGTGACTTAAGGCTGCCTGACCAATAGCAACGCCGCATCTCCAAAACTGGAAATCCTCAATAAATCCTCCATAAACAAAAGTCAGGTGCGATATATAAAAATCACCCTCCTGTAGTGAGAGAACAGAGATGTGTTTTTGAACCAGGCTGTAACGATGTTTGCAAGCCTTCAGTCATTGATGTGTCAGGTTCCTGCTGCCAGCCTCATGGACACTCAGGGTACTGCAGGTCTTGGCACTTGGTCTCCATGTACAGCCTGGTTGTTGTGGTGTGAAGGAACTTTCAGAGAAGTGGTCACAACACTTTGGCAGTTTTGTAGTTGAAATATGAATTTGTTCATCATCAGGGTAAGTGTGATCTATAGAATACAACAGAATAGAATAAACCTTTACTCGTCCCACACAGGGAAATTTGCAGCAGCAAAGAGGACAGCAGTGATAAATAAAAAATAGACTGAGTACAAAAATGATATGTCATGTTTCCTGGTGATGTCACCACACAGGAGCATGTTTAAAATAAAGAGAAGTGGTCCAAGCGCTGATCCCTGTGGAACACCAGACGTTTTTTTTATAGAACTGAAAATTGCAGATAAAACTTTCTCTCTTATGAAATATGACAAAAACCACTCAAGGACAGAGCCAGATGACCAATCTAAATCATGTAGTCACTGACTGAGGATTTCAGTGTTAGCTGTATCTACTCCATCAGATCCAACAGACACTGGTGTTGATAAAGCAACATTTGAAAATGTTCTTTCTTCATATTATTAATCAGATTTGATTGGATTCCTCACTTCTTGTTCCTCAGCTCTAGTGTCTTGTTTTACCTGCGGTGTAATTGTAAACAGATTTATTCCCACTGTTGGGTAAATGTGAGGTAAAGTTCAGATTCTGGAGCCGTCCTCTCTTTACCTTTTTGTTTGAGAGCGCGTGTCAGATCTCCTCCTTCAGATGTTTCCTGTATATGAAGACTCTCACATTCCTACAGAACATCTCTGCACAGAGAGAGCACCATAACAAGCTGATGCACACAACACCATCATTACTGCTTCCTTATTTTTTTATTTCTGAGCGCTGAACAAACTTCTGGCAGTCAGAACACATCTGCTCGCTCTCCTCTCTCCCAGTCCCCGTGGGAGCGTCTCCAGTCTGTTTCTGAGATCTTTGGCAGGAGATTCTGGACAAATGAGAAGGAGCTGTATCCATCTCAGGCGGATGAAAAGAGGAGAGGGGGCGGCGGTGAGATGCTCGGCTGTGCTGTTGTTTTTTAAGACCACGTTTTAAAGAAAGAGGACGGCGGAGTGTAACAGGAGGAGCGTGAGATAATAGCTCTGTGAAAACAGAGGTGGGAGTTTGTGCAGTCTCATTTTGACAATGCGTCTTCTAAATTTGTGTCCAATGCTGTCACTGAAGCGCTGATACTCCGGGGAAATGTTTGCACGTAAATATTCACATTTTAAAGACGACACAGAGAACGGAGCCGATGATGTCTCTGCAGCAGAGGGGAGGTTTTCAGACTGTCCAGGGAAAAGAGCCAAATATTTGGAGTAAACAGGAACACTATGGTTTTACATGTAGTTAGGTTTATTTAAGTTCAGCCTAGTAGGTCCCTCCTGCAATTTGTGGGCCTGTGGCTAAATTTGAGGCTAATAGATGCTCATTATAATCCTTAAGTGTTTGGCATTGGTGTGATTATGTTACTGTTCCTCCAAGAGCCAAAGGCGCTGAGATGGCTGCCTGATCAAATCCCTGTAGGAGCTTCATGCTCCCATGTTTATGTGCATTCTATATTTTCATATAAAAACATGAAACTGCTGCAAATTCAGATGAAAATGTTCAATCTTTCAATCTTCTTGGAGGTGGATAAATTTGGGTATCACTAAAGTCAAGCTGATCCCTGAGATGATCAATGCTGGCAATTCACCCAGACACTCCTCTGCTGAAACTCCTCACAGATCACATCAGTCTCAGGAAAGTCTTAGTCTGCTCCATTTCCATGATAAATCCTCCATCTGTGTACCAGGTCTCTGTCTTCATAAGTCCATGTCCAACATGAATGCAAGAATCAAATGTTGAGCACAGTGTCCACTCTTCACACTCAGTTAAATATTTAATTCTATAATCTGTCTGACTGCTTGTAACCAACAAACCAAGTGCTTTCATTGTACAGGAGCAGAAACAGACCTGCAGCTCTGTGAGAGCCAAAGAAAGTTTATTCCTCCATGATGACAGTGAGATGAAGACATTTCACTCACTGATGCAGACAAACTCTCCATTGTCTCCTCTTTTTCAGACAAAACCAGGTTCTGATGAGTGAGGAAAGCCAAGGAGAACCAGGACATCCCTGCAGCTCCCTGTCAGTCTCCTTTCTCCTTAACCCTAACCCTTCCCACACATCCCAAGATGTGTGTGCGTAGTTAGGGCATGAGCCAGTATTCAGCCTGATTATGTCCTCGCCTGTGTCCTCGTTTAGTTTGGACAGCGGTTCCTGACCTTCTCTCAGAACCCACCAGTTCACCTAAGAAGAACTGAGCCCCCCCTCAAATGTCCAACACTGCTGTGAAAAACAAAAGACCAGCTGTCACTGTTTCTGTGGATAAAATCTGAATAAATGACAAAACAAACATGATAAGAGTGTGTCTGTCAGGTTCATCTGTCTCCTAAACATCCGAACACCCCCATATCATTTCTTTGGTCAGTGTGGTTGGTCCAGTCACCTTCAAGGACTGTCCCAATGCAGTATTTGGCTGAATAAGTGTCTAATGTTTTTACTTTACTTTAACTGCCTCGGACTGAGTTTGAGCCACCGCGATCTTAAGTCAAAATGTCAATACGTTTGATATTGAAGAGTCCAAGCCGGGCTGCTTCTGATGGAAAACAGCCAATGAGAGCGAGCAGACCAGGAGGCACTGACTAA
Organism: Cetoscarus ocellatus; assembly: GCA_037902135.1. Taxonomy (NCBI): domain Eukaryota; kingdom Metazoa; phylum Chordata; class Actinopteri; order Labriformes; family Labridae; genus Cetoscarus; species Cetoscarus ocellatus. The sequence continues at coordinate 12,506 of JBAMNC010000754.1, forward strand.
ACATTAAAATCATGACTGAGGGTTGTTGATTTTCTACCTTTTTGAGGGCACCAGCTGTGTCCCACTCCCTGGTGGTGTAGAGGGGGCAGATCAGGGGTATAATCTGTTATGTGTGTCCAGTTTAGAAGCCAAGTGGTCTCATGGTCTGGCCGAATCATTAAATGTGTTCTGTCCTCCATGTTTTTCAGATTAATTAAGATTTATAATCATCTTTTTTGCAGCCAGCAGAATATTTAAAATCTAGGATGCAGTGTGATCATAAAGTGAGCTAAAAATCAAAGCTGGACACAAAAACACGGCGCTAAAGAAGCAGAGAGCAAAAAAGAATAAACCCTCGGATGGGGAGGATGAGTTACTGGAGCGTGAAACAGAGACAGTGTTTGTGGAGTTCAGACGGTGATTGTTGGCAGGAGGGTCTGCAGGAACACACACAGGTGGACAGACATACAGACAGGGAGACGTGCAGCTGCCGTCCTCTCCTCCTCTCCTCTTTCAGGTAAAATCTGCCAGACCCTCACAGCCAACAGCAGCTCCCTTTGAGACGGCCGGACCCATTTACTCCATCCTTAATGAGACTGACTGTGCATGCAGGTATAACAGCTGACCATGCTCAGGTAAGTGTGTGCAGAACATCCGGTGTATGAGACACCCTTTGAAAACTGTTTTATTCAGCCAGGAAGGCAGCTTCATCCTCTACACCTTCACAATCAAGTCCTCAGAGAGAGTTTGGAAACATGATTTCAGTGCATTGTTGCTCCCTTTAATAACACTGCTTGGTTTTATATTTGATATCATCAGAAAGGCTGAGTACAGCGAGGCAAAACCTGTAAGGATGTAAGGCTGCTGTACTTGACGGGGATGTTTGCTTTGGAGATCTGACCTTTGTTCTGAGCAAAAAATGTGTTGATTTGTTATTTTCTGCCTTAATCCATGTGTTTACATTCACCAGTCTGGCACATACTTTATTGATTAGTGCCATACTTCACTGTGGTTTTAGGAAGTTGCTGCGAGCTGGTTAAAATGGGCCACAGTTGGCCGCCATAGTTTGGACAACCCTGCTGTAAAGGGTCATCAGATCCCAAAGACTTCTAGTTAACACTAGTGCGCCCATTTTCTGGTCATCAAGTGTTAATAACTACATTTACATAATTAAAATGCAAATTAAGTCACATGACTTAAAGCAGTGAATTGCAGGCAGCAGCTTCACAGCTCATAATGTACTATTGGACATGGCAGCCAAGACCAGGCCAGAAGGGTTTGGTCTTTTTTTAACATCTGAACCCTGAAGGTTCAGGCCAGTAAACCTCAGAGACCCTCCTGACAAACTGCTGGACATCATGGACCATGCCAGTCACCCTCTGCGCACCGTCATCAGCACCCAGAGGAGTCTGTCCAGCCAAAGACTGCCCCTTCACAAGATCAGGACCGACAGACTGAGAAACCCCTTACTCAGGGGCAGGAGGAGTAACAGAAGGCTGTGGATGGGAAGGAGCAGTAGCCAGCCAGTAGCCATATTTTATTTATATTTATTCATATTTTGATATGATTGCTGCTGGAACCTAAATTTCCCTGAGGGAGTCTTCCCGAGGGATTCATAAATTCTATCTCTAATCTAATCTAACAAAACAAACTGTAACCTGGATTTCAGTCTTCATTCAGGCAGCATTCTGTAATATCACCCCTGAAGATGCTGACCCTCCTTTGGCTTCTCTGCCTGCTAAACTTCCCAAAATGACTAGACCTTAAAGACAGGCCTGTATTTCTGTTAAAATCATGATTTCAGGGGCTGTTGAAGCACCGCCATCATTCCACAGTTCTGATAGAAAGCTGATATTAAAGGAGGAACAGGTCTGAGGCTGTTTGCATGCATGTGCCCTGGACCATGCTGTTTAAATCCAGACATGATGCTGCAGGTGAAGGAGACGGTGTAGAGGCAGCATAAATGAGGGTCAGTCAGGCATGACGGGGTGAGGAAGCCCCATCACTCTGGACGATGAGGGGGGTCCAGTAAAATCGATGAGCAGTGTTTGTTAGACTTCACCTCTTTATGCTTGGAGTGTCTGTGGAGGCTGAAGCTTAATTCTCTTTTCTTTAGAACATAAAAATCAAACACATGAGACAGTCAGTGATTTAAAACCTGAAACAAACAGAAGACCTTCACTCTTACACACTGAAGGATGAAGGGGAACACTGTGTTTTCCCCTTGTTCATGGAGCCCATCAGCAGCTGTTCTTCCTCATGGCCAGCTGCTGTCAGCATGCACGGCCTCATGGGAAATGGCTGCGTCCTGTCAGTGTTACTGGACCTGTCAGCGACACACAAGATCCTCACATGTTCATGTATGCAAACACATGCACAAAAACCTGCACAAACAGAGAGGCCGCTGCAGAGCACTGAAGCTGACAGCAGCCTGACTGATGCGTGCAGATATGAATATCAGGTCGTCAGAGCCAATCACACGGAGACGCCGTGACATCACTGCTTATCTGTGGGACAGTGGGCCCAGGCACTCTTCTCTGCACAGAAATGCTAAATAAATGATCAGATCTTCAGCTCAAGGCATGGATGCTCATCAGTGGCTAAAGCTGACAATCAGGTCCGATAGGAGGCGCCCCCTGTCTGCAGGAGGGTGAATAACATCCAGAATCTGGCTTTACGTTATATAGTGTGTAGTTTTAATTGTCTTTAATTGTCTATTTGCAAAACTAAATTAATTCTTTTATCAGCTGAACATCCATCTCATGCTCCACCACATCACAAAGGTGCTCTATTGGATTGAGATCAGGTGACTGGAGGCCATGGTGAACTCATTGTCATGTTGGAGAAACCAGTATGAGATGATCTGAGCTCTGAGACATGGAGCTAGTCTCCATCAGAAGATGGTCCACTGTGGTCATAGAGGGATGGACATGGTCAGCAACAATCCTCAGGTAGGCTGTGGGGTTTGAACCATGCTCAGGTGGGACTAAGGGGCCCAAAGTGTGCCAAGAAAACATCCATCACACCACCAGCAGCAGACTGAACCACTGGTCCAAGGCAGGATGGATCCATGCTTTATGATGTTCACACCAAACTCTGTAGCAGAGATCCAGACTCATCAGACCAGGAGACACTTTCACAGTCTTCTGTGGTCCTCAGTTTGGTGAGCCTGTGAAGTTTAGATCCAGTTTCCTAATCTAAGCTGACAGGAGTGACACCTGGTGTGGTCCTCTGCCGCTGTAGCCCATCTGCCTCAAGGCTGAATAAAATGGTCCTCTTCATTACTTGGCTGCTCACTGGATATTTTCTCTTTTCAGACCATTCTCTGAGATGGCTGTGTATGAAAACTCTGGTCTATCAGCAGTTTCTGCCATGTTCAAAGACTCTTAAATCTCCTTCCTTCCTCATCCTGATGCTCAGTTTGCATCATGTCTACATGCCTGGATGCATTGAGTTCCTGTGATATGATTGGCTGATTGGCTGTTTGCATGAACGATCAGCTGAATAGATGTACCTTATAAAGTGGCCGGTGAATGTGTGCTTTGGCTAAAGGCAGAGACACTCTATGATCAAAGGAAGCAGAGTGCTGAGCTACAAATACAGACCGCACGACTTCATATTGATCGTCCTCAGAGATCTATAAACTGCTGCTTTGATATCTCACTCTGCTGAAAGAGTGTGAGCGCTCGGTGTCCCAGCACACACACGCACACACACACCCACACCAAGAGACACACACACATAAGAACACTCTCCATCTCTTCACACCATTATTCACAGAAAAACAAAACACACTTTCACACATGGATGAATTCTGGTTTCAGACTGTCAGACATATTTTAGACGTTAAACCTGGTTTAACCCTTTAGACAAGTTTTTTTTTTTTTAATAAGGATCAGATTGACTTTAGACCAGGTTGTAGACACAAGACTAAGATTAAGATTGAAGACTATATTTTAGATTTTAAGCCCAAGACCACGATTTTTAATTTTAACCAAGTCTTAATAACAGTATTTAATCTTTTAAACAATAAAAAAAAAAAAAAAGATCGGCTTGAAACATTCATTCATATTGACCAGGTTTAGACTTGAGGCCAATTTTAGACTTTCGACCAAAATCTAGACTTGAACCAGGTTTTGGACTTGACAACAATTCAAACTTATAACTAGGCTGTTTTCATGGGACAAGGCTTCAGACTTAAAATCAGGCTTCAGTCTTTTATCCTGTATGTTTTTCTACCAGGTGTTAGACTGTAGACCACAGGCTTAAGACCAGGTCTTAGCCTTGAGACCATAGCCTTGGACAAGGCTTTAAAGTTTGGACAGGGTGTTAGACCAGATTAATGTGAAAGACCAAGATTATTTTAATTGAGACAAGGTTTAAGACTCTGGACCAAGTTTTTTTTCCTTTTGCTTTAGACCTGACTTGAGACTTCTTTGTAATAAAGACAAGGTTTTAGAATTAAAGCCACATTTAAACTTACAACCAGGCTGTTTTCTTTGGACAAGAAACTAGTCTTCAGACTTTAAACCTTTTATTTAGATTTTTATTTTAGGTTCCACCAGACTTTGGATCAAGTTTTTTTTTTCATGTTTACTTTAGATCTGACTTTAGACCAGGTTTTAGACCTAAGAACAAGGTTTAAACTTAAGACCATGATCCAGACTGAAGACTTTGATTTATATCTAGATTTTAGACTTGACTGTCAGTTTTAGACCTTGAACCAGGTCATAGAATTTAATTAACTTTAGACCAGGCTTTCTGCTTTGAGATCTCACTCTGCTGAAAGACTCGACTTAGAGAGTGTGTCCACATGAACACCCCCTCCCTCTGCACCATTATACAGAGAAAAACTTTATTCATCCTCAACAAAACACACTTTCACACATGGATGCGTTTGTTTTTCCCATGTGTGTTATCAGGATGTGTGTGTGTGTGTGTGTGTGTGTGTGTGTGTGTTATCTCCCTGTGTGGACTCGCTGTGTGTTTCAGGACTTATCAGAGAAAAACTTATAACAGCGACCGGAGTCAGAAATTTCCTGCACCAGCTGTTTCCATTCGCCGTGTTTGTACAGTCCACCAAGCACGAGATCTGCACACACAAAACTGGCCTCCATCGTATTGCACCAGCCAATCATTTCACAGGATCTCAGTGTGCCAACCCAGAGCTCTGATGGTAAATTCATTATTTCCATTGCCTATCGCAGACTCTCCTTTGAGTAAGTTTCCTGTAATTCTGATTGAATTATGCTGACTCACGATGAATCCAGAGTCATTATGCTCCTCATACTCTGGAAGACTTCACCAAACCTTAATGCCGGGTTCATTTCACCATCTGAGCTGCACAGTGGATATGAAAGCAGATACAGAGCTGCTATTGGCTCAACAAAAATGATAAAAACATCAATTTCAGCTGCAGTCTGTCCACATTCAACAGAAATGAGTGGCTCCATGGTTTCTTCTTCTACTCTCCTGTTTTTACAGGACTGCAGATCAAACAAATCCAAACCATCACATCCTATAAGAAACTCTTCAGTGAATCGACCTGCTGAGGCCGAGCCTTTAGTGAAAACACTCTTACACTTGTCTCTTACACACCTGACATGTTTGGGCTGGACTGGATTTTGGGCGGCACACCTGAACTCTGGTGAAGGATAAAAATCGAAACTCAGGTCTCGCTTTGCCTCAAAGGGAACCAAAGTTTGGCTTGTGGTGGGTGTGAAAACCATCTGATCCAAACAGGGGAAGAGAACCAAAACACAGTGATCTGGTAGATCTGGCTGATATCAAGCTAGCAAAACCTAAATGGAGATTTTCAGCAGAGACGTGCTAGTGTCAGGATTGCTAGCACTTACAGACTCTGCTGTTCTTTATAGATTAATTGCAGATCCAGGGATGTAAGATTTTGGATTATTTGCTATACCAATATTTTCTTCTTCTCAAGTCTTGATTTTATGAAAACCGACTTGTTGCTTTCAATGTCTCAGACTATTCGTGTAAAAAAACAGAACAAGAAAACAACATTTCAGTCTTGAGAAAATGAAACTCTTGATATTTAAATGTTCCCATGCATTGATGATAAGGTGAAGCTACAGCCCCACCTAGAGGCAGGTGGCTTTATTACGCAGCTTCTGACAGGTTTTGGTCCTTCTGGCCAAGAGCAGAGTGGATAAAAACCAAACCAAGAGAAAAATGAAACAATGCTGCAAAGTCACTGCTGAACTGAACCACGTCAGCCAAGCTACATCAAAGTGAGACAGTCAAAGGAGTAGTGGTGTCTTCGCTTCACTGTGAGGGCATAAAGGTGCTATTGTGAGTAGCATCAGCTGCTGCCCTGCTAAACTCCCTTCATTATGCTGTCCCTCAAAGCAGTGACCCCTAACTTTTTTGTTCCATGGCCCAGTTTGATGCAAGACAATTTAGTTGTAAAAACCAGGGGGAGTGGGTACAAATTCATACATGTTTTCACTCACCATGACTGAGGATCAGAGAAGCTATGAGCTTGGTCCTATACCAAAACAAAGAGACATCCATAAGGACTCACTCTGTTTTAATCAACTGAGTGAAGACCTTTGCAAACCATAGAAGATGCAAGTAAATGTCATGAAATTGTGACAATTTCAAAGACGATTGCTGACATGCCCTCTTACTCACATTAAAAAAGATTCATATTTGCAGAATTATTGTGCACAAGCTGGAAAGAATCCCACCGCAGGAGACAAACAGGCTCAACAGAAACTTAGGGTGCTTCCACACCTAACACATTTAGTTTGGACAAAATAAACTCTTATTTGTTTTTTGTTTTTTTAAGTTTGGTTGACTTGGCTGTATATAAAGCTCACACACACTCTGGTGCAGACAAAAGAAGACTCCGGTCCTCCTGTAAACAGTGGGTCTAGGTTTGCTTCCGAGCGAACCCGAGTTCAGTTTGTGATCAGTGTGAAAGCCATCAAGCAAAAACAGAATTAAGCGAGGCAAGAGAAACAAAAAGGAGTGAATTGTGGCTTGAATTTGGCCACAACTGCCAGCCTCTGGTCCTCTTAAAAGATTAACGTCAATAAATCTGAGCAGAATCTTGTTAAACATTGCTCCAGTCGATATGCCACCTGCCACAGCCCAATGCGCTTCATCTTTTTTATGGCACAGAAAACTTTTGGACTGCATCGAGCTAAATGATGTTCCTACTCAAGGCTGGTTGAGTGTTTCCGGGTCATTGCAGGCTGGATGGCTGCAGCCACAGCTCCAACTACAGGCAGGTAGCTGTACTACACATCATTAGTCAGTTTGTGGTCTGCCTGACAAAGAGCAGTGACAAATGGCACGATAATGCAACTTCACCCTGAACCGAACAGTCCACCAAACTTCAGGTGTGAAGCGACCTTGGTTCTGACCTCTGCTGCAGCATGTTTCTGTCTTTGTTCCTCAGTCTGATCGTCCAAACTGCAGAGACACATAAAAAGTTTGCGACAAACTGCTGATAATCAGACTCTGACACCTTCAGCTCTGCAGCAGTAAAACTAAAGAGAGGAACCGTCATGAGGGATTGTCCCATTTTTCTGTAATCAGAGCGGCTCTGAGCTTAAACATGGAGTTATTTGTTGGAGAGCAGAGCTGAAGGTCACCATACATCAGACGGCTTCATTTGTGTTTGGATAAACACGGGGAGCTGCAGCGTGAGGAGATAAGATCCTCGGGCTCGTTCCTCACGCTGACCTTGGACTGCAAAGTAAAAATCGATGTTCTTTCAGGACGACACGGAGCAGGATTCACTTTCTGTTAAAGAACTGAGCGTGTACAGACGAGGAGAGACGGACCAGGAGAGAGAGAGAGAGAGATGGTGTCAGGATTACAATAAACACACACATACACACACACCCCCGCACCCACACACACACAGGGTTATATTTCAGAAAATGAAAAGGAGCATCACTGTGGCATGATTTCTAAAGTCTGAAATGACTCTGTCTGTTTCATCTACCTCTAACATACATACAGTATATATATGTGTTTATTTATATATAAAAACATATATATCTGCACATTTTTTTGTGATGCAGATATTGATGCTCTTAGGTGACTGTGAGCTGCACACACAACACCATCAGCTGACTAAAGGCTGTTACAGAGATTCATCTTTTGTTATGGTGAGAAAAATGTCTGTGATTCAGAGAAGGACAATCAAAATATCAAAAATTAAACTGAAAAAATTAAACCCACTTCATTCTTGAAACAACAATTTGGTATTTTAATAAACAATTCATTTTTTATCCTAACAAGTGGATTTTTGTAACTGGAATTTAGAGTGAAATTAAGTCAGGTTTTAGACTTAAGAGCCTCATTTCTCAATTATTTATGAATTTGTGTGTTAGTTTTTTTTTTATTTATTTATTTATTTATTTATTTTTTATTTTATACAGTAGACCAGGCTTAAGACTGAAGACCAGCTCTTTTTTGAAAATTATATTCATGTATTGATTTATTTATTAATCTGTTAATTTACTGATTTTCTTGTTTACACTTAAGATCATTTTCTGGACTTAGGACCAGGTTATAGGCTTTAGACCAGATGTAAGACTGAAGACAGTGTTTTAAGCTTTGGATCGGATTATGGACTCTGGACCAGGTGCTGGGAGCCAAAGCTGAGACTGTAGACCAGGATTTGGGGGTCATTGCCTGACTGCTCCTCAGTTTTGATTTTATATTTTATTAAACATTGTAGATGTTGATGCTTTTTAAATGTGAGAGGTCTGCCTAAGTATGAGACCTGATCCACGTTGAGAAGCCTTCACACCGAAACACTGAGCCATGCTGTTGCCCCAAATGTCCGTGTGAGCAGCTTGTTTTCTGCGGCTGTTTCAGAGCTCAGGTGAAACTCTTGGTGTGAACCAAACCTAAAAAAGGTGTTTCTGGTCTCTCCTGTGCCTGATTTGTTTCCAGAAAAGTCCACACGATCAGCATTGCGATATGTGATTTTAAAATGTGCAGTTTAATACCTTTAACATGGAGCCCGTACAGCTGTGTCCTTCAGAAATCTCTGAATGTTACTCAGAGATGGACAGATGGACAGATGGACAGGACAGAGGCCTGTCCTCACTCTCAGAGTATTTATTCAAACATGAGCTCTGCTCTGAGGGACAGGGAGGCCGAGGAGCTGCAGACGCTGACTGAGGACAGGAGCAGAGATTTAGAGGGACAGAACTGCTCTCTCAAACTAAATCAGCTCAGCACATTAGCACATTAGCACATTAGCACGCCAGCTAACTGCTGAGGCCTGAGTGCAACTGCACGCATCGATCTGTGCAGAGACACAAGAGGACCAGGTACAGATGTGGAGCCATGGTGAGCCACATCGCGGTGTCTGAAATGTCTCCAGCAGACCTGATCATCCTGCAGCAGGTGAACCAGCTAAGACGACCTTGTCATGAGCTTGAGGGTTCAAAGTGTGTCCTCTAAGGTGATGTTTTCTGATTGAGTGTCCGACAGGCTCAGACAGAGGAGGATGTTTTTTTAACCCCTGATGGTTTAATCTCTTTAAGAAGCTGATAAAGAACTTAAAGAACTTAAAGCTCAGTGACCTTGACTGCTGGTGTTTGACCTCCTTAATCACTCTGTCCTTTCACATTTGTCTGAAGTCTGGAGAAAACCCCACAGAGCTTTCTTTAGGCGTCATGTTCACAAACACAGCCCAGACCAAAACCAAGGCAAACATATAGAGGAGGTGGAAGAATAAAAACATGATTTCAACACCATAATCACACAGACGAACCGCTGGAGTCGGCTGTAAACCATAAAAGTCTTTTCCGTGTCCTGATGTTGTTGCTGAACACGCTGGCCCACAGTTAAACAAGCACACACCCCCCTCAGGGGCTTTTTTGTTTTTGTCCTGGTTTGAACCCCTCATGGTCACTTTATGAGCTTCAGGCAGACGTGACCGCAGTCCTCAGGCGGAGTCAACAAAAAGCTGCCATCCACCATGAACACGACTGTTTCCACACAGAGGAGCTCAGACCAGACGTCTGTGCTTTAAACACACGAAGAAGAGTTCATGTTCCTGTGTGGTGAGGCATGAGAGGAAGAGGAGAGTCCAACAAACCTCCTCAACAAACCTCTGGTCTTCCGCCTGCTTAAATCAGAATGAGACATGTCAGGATTATTGAGATGAAGCGTGTTCAAATCAGACAAATGTATGACAACACTGGCTACATCAGTAATGTTTTTTTTTTTTTTTAAAAAGGCTTTTCTCATGGCTAAATAAGGCCAATATTGAGGGTAATGATATATAAGGTAAAAATGAAAAAGCCAGTAATGTTTAGCATGAAGAATATCTACAGTAATATGATAATTTACCAAAAATCTCCATTCTTTTAATCATCCGTGGAACAAAAACTACAGAAACTTAATTCTCCTTCAGAGCTCCTTCATTCTTAGTGTCATAGATTCTTCAAGGAGCTGAAACATCCCTCAGAGGTGTTGGTCAATATCTCCATGACAGCATCACACCAGTCTGAGATGATCTGAGCTCTGAGACATGGAGCTGCTGAAGTCTCCATCAGAAGATGGTCCACTGTGGTCATATAGGAATGGACATGGTCAGAACAAGCCTCAGGTAGGCTGTGGGGTTTGAACCATTCTCAGGTGGGACTAAGGGACCACCAGCAGCAGCCTGAACCGCTGATCCAAGGCAGGATGGATCCATGCTTCATGATGTTCACACCAAACTTTGAGCCTACATCTGAATGAGAAGCAGAGATCCAGACTCAAATCTTCTGTTTTTCAGTTTGGTGAACTTCGGTTTCCTGTTCTTAGCTGACAGGAGTGGCACCTGGTGTGGTCTCCTGCTGCTGTGGACCATCTGCTTCATCATTGGACGTGTTGTGAGTTCAGAAATGGTCTTCTTCATACGTTGGTTGTAAGGAGTGGTTCTTTGAGTTCCTGTTGTCTTTCTATCATCTCCAACCAGTCTGACCTTTCACCTTTGACCTCTGACATCAACATGTCCATTTGGCCCAGGGAACTGCTGCTCACTGGATATTTTCTCTTCTTCAGACCACTCTCTGCAAACCTTGGAGATGGTTGTGTGTGAAAATCCCAGTAGATCAGCAGTTTCTGACACCAACAGCAATACCAAGTTCAGAGTCCTTTAACTCGCCTTTCTCCTCCATCCTGATGCTCAGTTTGAACTTCAGCAGGTTGTCCTGCCCATGTCTACATATCTAAATGCATTGAGTTGTGGCCATGTAATTGTCTGATAAGGTGATTGCTTGAAACAGAACTTAAAGGGAGATGTGTGGGCGGACCTGTTAAGGAATGATCCTTCCAGTGTCCACCTCCTGATCAGATATTCTGGACTAAAATTCTTGTTGCCATGGTTTTGAACATCGTTGAATCTCATTAGCAGTCCTGTCAGATGTTGTAATTGTGCTCTTCTGTCAGTCGTTAGTTAATTCTTTAGTGTTCATCTTTAATCTTCGGCCCATGTCCTCGAACACCTCTGCTGCTGCTTCCTAAAGGAAACTGTTGAAAGCTTTTGTCCTTTAAAAACTTGCTCTCAGAGACCCAGCGATCCATGACTCTTCATTTTCTGTGGTTTCATCTCCAAACAATGACATCATCTATCTGAAGCTGCTCTGCACAGATACCTCCATCCTGACCTCTAATTGGACGGCAGTTTGTGGCGAGGGAACATTAGGCTGCATCCCTAAATGGCTTCTGTGGGCAGCTGCACAGGACATTTAGTTAAAGTTGGTCATTCTGCGTCCCCAGAGAGCCCCTAAAGAGTTTGCCACATCGCCTGGAAGAAAGTGCAAAGACATCCAGTGTGCGGCGGCTGACAGGATTGTTCACCGCGGTCCCTGGGCGCAGTCAGGATGGCGGAGAAGGCGGCGTGGAGCTAAGTAATGCCCCGCTGCATCCGCCTAATAAGCTGTAAATAATCGCTCTGCTCTTTTCACTGTGTTCTCCGCAGCATAATAAGAAAACATTGAGCTGCTTCCAGGTCTCCTGCAGCTCGGGGCACGGCTCCCTCGTGGCTGTTCTCCTGTTTTCACCTTAACACAACATGGATGTGAATTACAGACCAGAGGCTTCAGCGCCAAGAGTGAACCTTTGTTTCTGCTCTGAACCAATTACAACTCAAACTGAGATCTTACTTTTGAGAAACAATCACACTGCAGGAAGGAAACAGCACTCTGTGTCGGATTCACCTGTGACTGCACATTTTCAAGGCCTTAACCCTGAAGAAGAAACAGTCTGCAAGAACTTACATGGCTGCTTTTTACTATCAGCCATTAAAAAGAATTTGAAACATGTGGAAGTGAAAGATTTTAACTCCTTAATATTTCAACTCTTAATCTGAATCCTGATGGCCCAGTACACCCTAACAGGCTTCATAAAGACTTTATTGGCACTGTTGTCTCCATCCTCTCATGTCTAAATGTCAGTCCATCATCAGCTCAAGCAAACTAACAAACAAGCAAACAAACAAAAATCAAATTAACTAGAAAAAAAACTTACTAACAAACTATCTATCAAAGAAATTAACAACATAACAAACTAACAAACAAACACACCAACAAACAAGCAAACTAATAGACTAACAAACAAACAGTGAACAGTTAACCTTCCTGGCAGAGGTAATGGCCTGTTAGTGAAGCTGCTGGTTGTTGGATTACCCTGGTTCAGAGCTCAGTCTGTATCTGGTGGGTCTTTGTGTGACTGAAGCAGAGAGACGTCTTCAGTGTTTCCTCCTTCGTCTCTGTGTCTGTGGGCTCAGATAAGAGCTCTCTCATTCACTCACCAACAGCTGATGCTGAGCACACAAACTTTCCTGCAGCCTCTTCCACCTCTTATTGTTTTAAAGAAGACTTCAGACCATCACATCCATTCTTTACTTTTTCTTCAGTTGGACTTAGCCTGCAGTGAACTGCTGTTTGTCAGAGACTCCTTCATCTGTCTGCTGTCTGATTCTGCAGACTCACTAACGTCCAGATAAACCAAAGAGCTTCCTCTGAGATCATTAAATCACATTCAGCTGCTCTATGAGGGGAGCATATTTTATTGTCTGCTCTGAAACTAAGAGACGGATTGTTTGACCTGCCGATGAATAATAAACGTCACATTAACAGTCAGTATCATTTTAAACGCATTACAGAAAATCAATAGGATTTTATTAACAGCAGATTTATGCTGTGTGAGAGCAGAGCTCAGCCTGCAGACCGACACCCAGAGATGGATTCAGATTCATTAACAGTCTGAATGTCAGGCTTTAATTCTCACTTTCATTCTCATCTCTTTAATTCTTTATACTTACATGCACACAGGGGTCACAAAAACTCCAGACTTTGGCTTCATATTGTACCGCTGGGCTCTCTAACACTATCATAAACTAATGTTGAAGTAAATAACTACTTGGCAGCACGGTGGGGCAGCAGAAAGACTAAGAAAGGAGTCATGCTCAATTTAAAACATGCTTAAGTCTTAAAAAAAAGATGATTCCTGAAGGATGAGTTTAAGGGAGAAGAGGAGCTCTGACTGTACCCCCCCGCTCTCTCTCCTCTCACACGTTCATTTCCTGATTTATTTCTCACCTCCTGCAGAGTGTGTCAGGTGCAAACATGTCTGAAGACTCCACCAATGTAATTAGAGCCTCGTGTGTTCCTGACATAATGAGAGCTCAGGAACAAACACATTAACTGCTCCTCTAATGAAGATCCTCGCTGCATCTTTGACTGAAAATAACCAAACTAACGTCTGCCGTGACCTTTTCGGCTCTTCTGAAAGCATGCATGTGAGAGCTTCTTCGCGTCAGACTGTTGATTCTTAAAAAAAACTTTTTATTGTCAAATTTCTTCCAGGGTAAAGACTCTCACACCGTGCCCTTGATGAACTTTATGATTGACATTATACTTTGGTTACTTCAGGTCAGGGTGTCAGAGCAGACAGAGGAAGTCAAATAAAACCAGAGCAGTCAGTGTTGTTGATTCAGGGTGGTGGGCCCTCCTGAGAGCACAGGTTATCTCACAGCACAGGAGCCTCTCCCTAAGTGTGTCCCTGTACAGTGATGGGCTGTGATGATGCTCTCAGGTCAGTATCAGTCGTCTGTCTGTCTGTCTGGAGACGTGGAGGACAGAACTTCTCTGTGCTCATAAACACAGTTTTTGCTCCTGCAGATCAGAATAATGTCGTCCATGAAACAACAGTGCAGATGAACTTCTGTCTCCTTCAGCTGCAGGTATCGCCTGTTTAAATCATTCAGATCTCTTTTATTGTTTTGTTCATTACCGAGCGGGAATGGCCCAATTACACGCCTTAATTAGTCAGTAAACACACAAACATGCACGTATCCTTGCCATCATGCACCGCTCTCTGCTTCTCCTCAAGGTGACTAATTTAATCCCGTGATTTCCTGACCTTTGCGGCATTGTTGTTCTGACGGTAATGATTTCCTGTCCCTTCGTCTCAGCGCTAGCAGCAAACCGAGCGTCCGCATCGTCTCTGCTTTTTGTCCTGGCGCTCATGTGAAGATGTGAAGTGAGCCGTGCACAGATCCTCCGCAGTGACAGAGGGGTCACGCTGAGCACAAAGGTGAGGGTGGGTGTGATTAAAGGCGGGCTGAACAGGAGGATATTTTCAACAGTCCTGGTCACACGTATGATTTGATCTTAGAGGGGGATGATTAAGGAGCAGGAGACTCTGAAATTGTGAGGATATGAATCCTGAGTGTTTTAAAGTTGGATCCAAAAGCTGAAGACCAGAGGCAAAGTAAAGGTGTAACAACTGGATTTTATTGACAAGGAGACCAGGAGGGAAAAAGGGGGGGAATCCAAGGTCTGTGAGGGAAAGTCCGTGAAGAGGGTGGGAATAAAGGTGATTGGCATGGTGAGGGCTCGTGAAGGCATTGTGGAGAAGTACAGGGTAAGACATGGAGCAAAAATCCAAGAAAGCACAGAGCACAAGCACAAGACTAAAAATCCAAACAGGGAAAGATGCTTAAAGCTCCATTACACAAAAAACCAGAGACCAGAGAGTTGACCAACAAACCACAGGAGATGCGGGAATCATCTGGTACTGGAGAAGCGTCTGTAGGTGCAGGTGATTGGCGTGATCAGGAACAGGTGTGGGGCTGCAGTGAATCCGTGCAGGGGAAGACCACACCCACTCCCAGTGAGGCAGAGAGGCAGAGGATCAGAAACGCCTCAGAGGCAAAAGCAGTTCAAAAAACACAGCAAAAAAGGTTGAGATAGGGGTATCCTCACAGAAATGCCTTTTTCACTGCACGTCACAGACTAATTTAAGGAAACAAAGATTTAAACGCTTTGTCTGTGGTAAACGTTGAAACTTAAAGCAACTCAAATCCTGGCAGTCTGAGGCCGGATTCAAACCAAGACCTGCACCACAGGAATCAGTCCTCATCAGTCCCTGTCTGGTATCACAGCAGTGAACAGAATCATCTAATACTGGATCATTTTGTGTTTGCAGTGTTAAGATTTGCAGATAAATTTATTCTCAGTTTGCTGGCAGCATTTTTGTCCAACATAAACAGCACTTTCTGTCTTTCTTCTGCAGGAGCCTTGGTTTAAAGAATGACTAAGGCTTATGTGTTGGTGTTTTCAGCCCTTTCATAAATAACAGAAAGTATCTGAAGCATAAAGAGCAAAATGTTGACAGCCTCGGAGCAGAATCAGGAGCTTCTGACTTGAATGAAATCTCAGTGCATTGTCTTCATCTCTGCAGCTCTCCAGCTCTCTGAATGGATCTTCTGACTCAAAACACATCTGCAAATCTGATCCTCCTGTTGATTTGAGATCCTGCAGTGTTTACCTGCATGTTCATCCCTCCTCTTTATTATGTCTGTGGCACAATCAGATCAGAGCAGGGGATGTGAAATCAGGACTTTATCGGCTTCATCATGCATGCACATGAGAGCAGCATGAATAGAAAACAGATCCTAGAAGTTGCATGTCTGCAGAAGTTAACCAACAGAAAAGACCTTAGATCAAACATGACCATCAGCTTTAAAGATGATTTTGTCCTGATCGGGCTGTCGTGCAGTGAAGTTTGATGGCAGTACCTTTGATTTAGATCCATTAAACTCACTGTGCAGATAAAGAGAGCACAAGAGGAGGAACCAAGGGCAGCTAAGGCCATTTGGAGTATGAACAAATATTCTGATGCTTTTAGGGGGTCACCTAAATACAGAAGCTTAACCTTGAGGCTTTCACTCAGTCTGAATTACAAAAATATGTTTGTAGAAATGAGCAGGAGTATCATGGAGCTTATTGGCGTTGTCACTCAGGTATTAAAAACTGATTTATGGAACTGAGTGACTGTTGGAAATTTGCAGAGTTTCAGGGACATTTCTGACAATAAAGTTGTGATTTTTTAAAAAAAAATTTCCTTGTTTAGAAATATGTTGGCAGCATTTAAACAATAAAAATGTTGAACTGCAACTCCAGTGTGCATTAATATAACCACATTATCTCAACAGAGAACTGCCTGAATTGCACAGTTAGATCAGGAGCATTTGTTTAATGTAAAAATAATAAGGAAAATAGATATTAATTACAAAAACATTTAACTACTGACATGAAGTATTTTTCCATTTGAAGTGCACAAATGAAGTCTAGACAGAGGGTGATTCTGGAGTCTTCTTTCTTGACATTTGTCTGCAGTTTTAAGAGATCAACTATTTTAGCTTTGCATTTATTAGTGACATTCACACAGATGTTGAACTGCACAAAGCAAGATGTGGCCTCTCTTTTTGTGCAGGTAAAACAGAGTGCAGCAGTGACCTGTGATGTTTTCAATCATGATAGAGAGAGAGAGAGAGCACCATCTTATATCACTTATGTAAGAGATATATTACCATCTTAATCAACATTTCACTGAAGTAGAGTCATTTTGAAAAATATTATTTTTTTACCCATGAAAACTGAAAAACTTGTAACTTCTTCAAACAAGATGCAGAGTCGCACCCCCTGTTTGTCCCTTTTGGCCAAAGCAGACACAAATAAGTCTGAAGCAGACGAGGAGCCTGGCGGCACACACTCACCAGTTTAATCCACTTTTATAGACATTATCAACTTTTATGTTTAATTTAGATTCTGTTAAAGTTTTCTCACAGTTTCTGGTGATTAAATATTCTATAGTGGTTAAATTGCATGTATTAGTTGATAGCATTTGTAAAAATCTGTTGAATGGTACTTTCCAGAAGTGATTTATACGTGATAAATGAAATTTTTATTGCTCACCGGTTTGGTCCACCTGTCTGAAGATAAAGACCAGGCCTCAGGTAGATGTTTCCTCTGACTAAGGCTGTCTCTGCTGAAAGCTTCACAATGAGCTAAACTCTGATATAAACCCTCTTCTCCTTCTGCCATGTAACGTCTAATTAAATCCTCTTCAGAACAGAAAAAATAAGGATAACAGATTTGTGTTCACTTTTAAGGGTTTGAAAACTCACAAACATCTCATGAACTAAACTAGGCCATGTTTTGGTGCCTCACTCTGGAAAATGAGTCTGATTATCAAACCATGAAGCAGCTTCCTCTCTCTGTTGGTCCCTCTTTGTTCAGGGAGCTTCCTGAGGGGGGGGTGTATTTAACCAAAGGTCTGCCTGCACCGATGACCTGCTCTGCACGCAAACAAACCAATTTCATCTCTGATTTAAAACCCAAAGTGTTTGTCATGTCTGTAAGGTTCATTAACCCAGCTGTTTTAATCCTGTTATGATCACAGAGACGGTGTGTTCACTGACTTTATTAAAGGAGGAAATTAGAGGATTGAGATCTTTGGAACATCAATGATCAGTGTGATGGAGCTGCAGAGCTGCTCCAACGTCTTTGTGCTTCATTTAAAGAAAAGATCTGCATCATCATGTCATCAAGGTGTCATTAGGAAAAGCCAGGACCTTAAACACATGTTTATGGGGCCCCTCAGGCCCTCAGCCCCACAGGCCCCCAGCCTGTAGCCCATGCACTCCTGAGTGAAATCAGACCTAAAGCTGGATTCAGTAAAAGTTCTCTTCTTCTGAAGCACAGAGGCGACATTATATGTGCAGAGTTTATGATATTTCAGTTTCATAATTGGTGCTGTATGTCTGCAGGCCTCCCTAAAGGTCAGTGCTCTTATGTAAACTGCAGTCTTATTCCCACAGTCTGTAAAAAACTCACACAAAGGTCACTGATATCAGATGAAGAGAAACCTGCGCTCTTATATCACAGACGCCTTAAAGGAGCCGGATCTGGACACTCACAGTTGTATCAGATCTCTCTGTGTCGATGGGCAGTGACAGGAGAGAGTGTCGATTGATTTTCAGACTTTTCTGAGGAGCTTCTTTGTGCCAAACGGTTGACTGTCGCCCCGTGAATCTGCAGTTTTCATTTATTTATCTCAAAGATCCACATCATCAGAGCCTCAGCTCATGACGTCTACAGCTGGGAGACTTCCATAAGTGCTCTCCTGACCTTTCACGTGTTTGCAGACCGATAAAAGCACACAAACACATGAGGACCAGCTCCACTTTGTGAAGATTAAAGGATGAAGGTCCAAACTTTTAAGGACTGTGCACCCGAGATGGCCGAGGATGGAGACGGTCTGTTCAGAGTGACCTAAACGTCCAGAGTCTCGTGGTCTTTCTTTGCTTGAGAGTGTGTTTCTCAAGAGCACTTACTGGGGAAAAAAAAAAATACAAAAAAGGTAAAACATAAAATAGTAACTCTGAAACTGAAATGCAGAATAACATAACGCAGATTAAGAGAATAAAACAAAAAATCAACTAAAAGCCAGGCTTAAAAGGTAGGTCTTCAGTTTGCTTTTAAATATATGAGCAGTAGGTGCTGCTCTCAAGCTGCGCTCACACCAAACACAACTTTGCGACTGAAATCGCATCGCCCACGCAAGTAGCATCGTCCGTCCATAAATACCTCATTTTGGTCGTCGTCCCCGTCACCCAGTGATGTCACGTCCGCTCGAGTTTAACCGCGATCATATCATATATCATATAATAGGGTATATTAGCTGACATTATTCACTTGTGTCCTTTAACTCACCTGCCAACCACAGAACTCTGCAGCTGACGGCTCTGCAGCATCGTCAGTCAGTTCTCTACCGTTGTCTAGGCAGAACTAATGTCCTCACTAACACATGTTTCCACAGGGACATGGATTGTCACTCTGTGAACCTGAATAACCTGAATAAAAACAGTCTGTCACGGGTACCGTCACACATCCACACAACGCTGATTGGCTGTTGCTGCACAGCCACACGCGACGTCGCCTGGAGAGTTCAAACTTTGGCGACCAAACGACGAGTGACGCGGTCACCCAGTGCGCGTCCATCACATACCAGGAGGGTTAGCCCCTCCCCATCACAGCTGTACGTTGACTTTAGATGCAGAGTGGTCGCCCAGGTTGCAAAGTCAAGCTCGGTGTGTAGGCGGCTTTAGTTCTGCGGGTAGGCTGTTCCACAGATGGGGGCCATAATATCGAAACGATGCGTCACCATATGTGTGGGTTTTTACTTTGGGAACAGTTAAAAAACCACTACCTGAAGACCCGAGGGCTCTACTGGGCTCATATGGTAAAAGCGAATCAGTTAAATAGGAAGGGCCAAGACCATTAAGAGATTTATAAACTAACTAGAAAAGCACTCAGAGAGAGTAGACCTCCGCCAAGCAGCTTCAGTCCACTTTGGCGGAAATGGTCCTATCTGGCAATGTTAAAGAATCCTTAAAAAAATCCTGGATCCAGACGGTGATCCGGATCACCCCCAAAATTTAATCAGTTCTTCCATATCCCATTTCCGACAATTCCTGAAAATTTGATCCAAATTCGTTCAGAACTTTTCAAGTTATTTTGAACACAAACAGACAAACAGACAGACAGACAGATAAATGCCGGCAAAAGCATAACCTCCTTGGCGGAGGTAATAAAAGAACCTTAAAATCTATTCTAAAAGATACAGGCAGCCAATTCTCTGAGAGATTTTCTTCAAACTTTGCACAAATACCCACCGTGACACAGGGATGTAGTGACACAATTTAGAAGGTCATGGGTTGAACGTTAAGGTCATGGAGCCTCTTGTACCCCTTTGCTAGTGAATGTGGTACTTACAGAATGCTTTCATGGGTTTTTGTCTGATGTTGCTCAGAAATCCCCCCGTTTTTATCAAGTATTAGAGGTCAAGGATTATAATCTCCTTCTTTGTTCATGAGTGCAGTTTTCCTGATGATTTATTGACCCTCTGGAGCTCAAACATTCATCAGGTCATTCAGGGCGAACATGAGCTCCAAGTATTTTAGTATTCTGCATCAAATCAAACCAAAATGTCGTACCTTTTCCACTCTGATAACTCTGAAGTGGACACTGGCTTCAGCAGCAGGAAAATCCTCCTCATGCGTCTTTGAATAGCATGGCCAAACTGTCCTGAGTCTTGTGCGTTAAGAGTGTCGTTATGGGAAAATGGAGCTGGACTGTGAACCAAGGTCACATGATGTCTGTGGGTTTCCAGGAAGGTCTTAAACGGTGTTAAAAACTTAAGTTCTCCAGGGGAGGCAGGTTCCTCTCACTCATACCCAATCAGCTGCCTCTGCTTTATTATCCCTGCCTGCTTATCTCTGTGTTTTTAACTTCAGCTCCATACTCTCTTACAGGGCGAGTCCTCTGACTGACAGCCGGGTATATTATATTTTATTACTGCGCTGTGGGAATGCGGTGAGATAGGACTGTCAGCAGGGACGGGCGGTGAGGGGCTCAGTCGGCGCTCAGACCGCTGATAGGAGCAGGACGATAATCTATAAACCAGGACGTTTATTTCTGAGCTGCAACAGTTGTTCATGTGGATTTGGATAAAGACAGAAGAAGAGGAGGAGAATCTATTTAAGACGGCTGCTCGGAGGAAAGTTTGAAACACTGAGGCGAGGAAAAGGAGAAATAAATCTGAGCTCTGCAGAGCGTCAGGTCAGGACAGGGCGTTATGACGTGATATTTGGCAAAGACACTGACCCTGAGCCTCAGCAAATGTCCATTACAGGTGATTATCATATCAGTCCAAAACTATTCAACATGATGAACTTTACACACGCTGCACTCTGGAGTAAGAGGTCAAACTTCACTTTAAAGTGGGTGATGTTAGAAGACTTATTCAGAATTCGTGATTAAATTGTAAATTAGTAAATTAAATTGTTTTATCATTCAAACAATGCACAGAAAATGTCTTAAGTATTTCTAAAACTTAGATGTTGCCTATCTGTGCAACGTTAGCAGCACTTTCATTGCCCTCTCTCAGTTAAGCTGCAGGCTAATTTACACTCCGTAACTGCATCAATAATTTAGCAAATTTTAGAAAACTACGTGGAGCTGGATGAAACCACCACGCTTCACACCAGCTCCAAGCCTTTTTTCTAAATCTTGCCAACTCATTTTTTTAAATTTCATAAACAATAAGGGCAAATACATTTTTAAAAACTTCCATAATATTCGCAGGTAAACTCCTGACAGTGTTTTTGCTGCACAAACTAGTGAGCAATGTTTGGACAAGAGGGTGAAGCTGGTAAGGAGCAAGACTTGATCATGGGAGCACCGGCAAACACAGCCAAACTTTACTGTTCATGCTCCCTCTGCTTTGACTCAATCAGGGATGGGCAACTTTGGTCACACAGGGGCCTCGATAACACTGTTCTGCCAGAGGGACACATTAAACAAAAATCAGAGAATTTTCAACAAGACATTCAAAAATATTTGATTCCACTAAAAAACAGAGCATGTAGCATCTCTTTAGGACCTGAAATATATTTTCTAAAGGATGGTGTCAGTTTATTGTTCAAATTATTAACAAGTCATTTTATTTTCAAATCTGTGCTTCCCAAACTTTCGATCTCAAAGGAATTCTGAGTGTGAGGCATGGGGGCCCTGTATTGGTCTTAACCTGGGGCCTCTTAATGATAAAATCCCCCTGATCATGTCACTATCCTGCTTTAAAAGTTTGCAGCGTGTCCATGTCTGAGGTGCAGAAGCTCCTGTGCGGAGCCCTGAGAGCAGAGCCTCAGTAATCATAACCTGGAGTGGAAATAGGCTGTTAAAGTCTGATGAAGCGAAACTGCTGTTGATAAAGAAGAGAATATTAAAATAGTGGGTGTTCAGGAGAGGATATTAAACATGTCCAGCTCATCAGAAGTTTACAGTCAGGTAATATCCACGCTCCGAACACTCCTGCAGCCTCTCAGAGAGATATTAGAGAACACTTTGGTTTGATTTGTTCATTTCTCCTAATGCTGCTCGCTCCCAGACTTTATTGTTCTGCTGCATTCTTATTGCCTGGACACAGTAATAAGGGACGCTCTCATTCCTCTGGTGGCTTTATTGTAGAGTTAGTAATTTATTTATCCTCCTTCATGGGATTGGTTCACCTCAGACTGTGATCAGAGGGATGTCCTGCTATAGTGAAGTTAACAAAACTCTTCTCCACTTCAATATCTTTGTCCTAGAACTTTACTAAAACATCTGATTAAACCGGCTCTGCGTGGAGCTTTTAGCTTTTCTTCTGTTCTAAAACAGACTTTGGAGGATACTCTGACAGTCCCCCCAGGTCTGAGTGGAGCATGGCCCACTACCTGAAACTGTAATGCCGGAGTGTCAGTGAATGCATCGGTGTTTCTCAAGTTCTGAGCCCAACACTCACTGCACACACTAGTGAGGATAGTACAGAGAAAAAGCTGCAGAAAAATTGCATAAAAATGATAAAGGCTTAAAAGGGTGACAACTTCTCAAGTTGAGAAATAGTCTGCTTCACTTTTTGCTGATTTAACAAACAATGAATGACAGACTTGGAGGTTCCAACTTTAAGCAACATCAGAATAATACATCAGATCTTTGAGAGGGAATATAAGCTCCAATTAAACCAGCATGTTGTGACGAATTAACCAACAAGTCCACCATTTGACTGGGCGTGGAAAAGGAAAACCTAATAACAATACAACAGACTCACTTAACTGGCTTCTGCTGCAGGAAGAATCCTCCTCATCTGCATAGAAAGCATGCCCAAACTCAGCTGTAATTCCTGTTGGTTAAAGAAGATTTATTTAAAAAACAGATTTCAGTATACAAAGGTACATACATTTCCATTATGACATGTTCAAAGTCAGTCAGAGAAATTATATTCAGGCCAGTCACAGAAACTTCATCATATATGGATGTACTCAGGTTTGGTTTCAGGACAAAGAGAATTTAGTTTCTGTCTGAAAATGTGGATAATTTAACTGTTTGGAGCTCAGATTCCTTTTTCCAGCATTAAAAGCAGGATTAACAGCTGTGAGCTGGCAGAGTTAAGAAGGACTATGTCCTTGGGTCATTGTTTTTTATATATAATATCTTACTTTGCATCATATTGTGAGGGAAAGGTTCTTCTTTTGCTGATTGGCTTTGCTCTGGTCCATGTGACAAACACAGAGGACGTGCTCAGCGGCCTCGGTGCTCCACAAACATCAGGACTTCTGGTTGTAAATACTGAACATGTTTAATATTTAAGATTTAAAGTCGGGGCCAGAGTCCTCTACAGAGGATAAAATGACTCTGAACACACCTCACACCACAGAATGATCAGGTGAGATCATTTTTAGGACCAACAGGTAAGCAGGCCTTTGATGAGTTTGATTAGAAGCCGGGATTCGAGACGAAAGTTGGCCTGATTGCCCCGCTGGGAGGTAGATCCAGTTTGCTTCTGAGTAATCCAGAGTTGGGTTCATGGCGAAGTTGAAAGTTATCCAAACAAAACAAGAACCAAACAAGGCAGGTGAACCAGAAAGCTGGACTTTGAGGCTTGAATTTGGTCCAATATGACAACAGTTAGCAACACAACGTGGTGTTCACCGAAGAATCAGGGAGTGGGGTCTTCTTATTCTGAGCTGAGGGCTGAATCATTCCTGTGCTGCCCAAACCCTCAGTGAGTGTGTCGTCCTGCAGTGGGGAGGGAAGCTGGACAGGCCACACTTTAGGGCAATGATGGGTCCACTGGTGACCTTTATAATGACCCGACCTTGTGGGAGCAAACCAGGTCAATCAGATCTCCTGGATTTTTGTCCAGAAGTAACAAAATCGAGACAACAGCTTGATCAGAATGACAGCGAGGAGGAACAAGCAGAGCTTCATCTGAAGCTTCAGCATGTTTCACCTCTGTCTCTACACTGTGATGAGTTTTCTCTGCAGATCTGTCCATCAAACCTGCCAGTCATCCTCCACACTGCCATCCCCCCGACACGTCATTTAACTCTGTTTGATTCCACATCTGCCTGCACGCTCCTGCAGCCCCCCACCACAGACAACTCCTGGAGTCTTTCTGCAGGTGAACCACAGTTTTTGTGTCTCTGAGTGAGAGTCAGCCAGCAGCTCATTAAAGCCTCATCAGCTCCGATCATTATGAGACACCTGTGGCTTCAAGAGCAGCTGATTTAGAGCATCCTGGAGAAACTGGTAATCCTTCTCTGTGTTCACTTATGTCTTTATTAATGATTATGCCTGCTGTATATGTTTAATCCTTTGTGCTGCAGCAGCGGGTTGGTGAAGGCAGTTGGTGATGGCCTTCACTGATGATGGAGAGGTTTCTTACCCCCCCCCCCCAGCTCCAGGCTTGGCAGTAATAAACATGTCCTGGTGTGGGTCCTGCAGGCAGAGCTCTGATCAGGAGTTTGAGCAAAATGAAGCATATAACCGTTAACTGAGCAACTACCTTTGGTTTGGGTAAGAGCAGGTTCGGAAGGACATCTGAGGAGCCAAAAACAAAAAACATAACATCAACTGAAGCTCCAAGTCCTCACTCATGGTCTATTCCTCCGACTGTGTGGAGGAACAGCAGCCTCCTCAGGATTCTTTTGGATCGTGTTAAACTTTTAACCCCTTCACCACCACAGAAAGCCGTCCAAAAAT
Organism: Cetoscarus ocellatus; assembly: GCA_037902135.1. NCBI lineage: Eukaryota > Metazoa > Chordata > Actinopteri > Labriformes > Labridae > Cetoscarus > Cetoscarus ocellatus. The sequence continues at coordinate 37,402 of JBAMNC010000754.1, forward strand.
GAATCTCCATCCTCAGGCGGACTTGTTTAGATTCTCTGAAGTGTCTCCCCCGTCACACTCAGAATCCTTCCTCTTCTCAGCCGCAGACAGCCGGTGGACAGGCTGTGTGTTATTCCAGGTCAGGTCCTCTCCTCTATCAGGGGAGTCTGAAACATCAACATGTCCTTTTGTTTCCTCCAGACACGCCGAGGCTGTGGAGTGTGAAGGACGGTCACACCAGAGCTCGAATTAAACATCCAGAATATTCCACAGCAAACATTGGCTGCAGCTCCTGAAGGTAAATATATGTTTGGATTTATGCAGAGATGGTAGCTTTACAGAGAGGACTCTGTCTGTGAGCTGCAGTGATTACCTCCCATTCTGTAAGAGGAAGAGGAGAGCTGAGAGCTGAGATGTTCAGATGTTCTGATGTTCTCACCACCGTCTCCACAAAACTCCTCCTGCTCTGAGCTCCACTGTTGGACCTGCAGAATAACATCTAGAACCTTGAATTCATCTGTTTCAGCACCAGAATGCTGCTCAGTGACTAAAACATGATCATCCAACCCTCCCCTGGTCCAAAGGCGAGCTCGTCTACACATGCTCAGAGCAATTCAAATGAACAGAGCCTGTTTTTGGACCTGTGTTTCAGGCACAGGGTACATCATCTTGACTTATCTGACCTTCAGTGTGATGAACATGTCTCCTGCATGATAGAGCACTTCTATACACAAGACAAAATGTCTGCAGCATCATGACGTCTCCCCCTTTCCCTCCGCACAGCTCCAGCAGCTGTGAGGATAGAGTTTCAGGCTCTGCTGCAGCAGAGGCTTGATAAATGTCCTGATGTCCAGCAGCAGGCCCCTGTGATCCTCTGGACTGCCCTCAGGCATTAAATGGAAGAATAAATGCAGAGCTGTTGAAAACATGGCTGATTCCCTGACCTTCTTATCCTCGATTGGACCTCACATCAGCATGGCAGCAGTTACATTTCTGAAACTCTGCTGTTTGCGTTCAAACATGGAGCTCACCAGAAAATTTAAGAAGATTTTCAGGGTTTTTATTCAGGTGTGAATGAGGTGAGACAGAGAGGGAGTAGAGGTGGATCAGGGATACTACGAGTTTTTGAACATTAGTGAATGTGGACATACTCTTAACAATCATTAAAAAAAATTAGTGAATCTGAGTTGAGAGTAAGCCGGGGCTCTTTACGCTCTGTGACCTTGACCTTTGACTTATAACCCTTAAAATCCGACAAGTTTATTCCAAAGTCAGAGAGGTGGCATTCTTTCAGAATCTCACAGAAATCTCTTCAAGCTTTTCTGAGAAATTCTGTTCAAAGAAAAGGATGACCATGAGACTCAGTGACCTTAGCCTTTGACCTATGACTTTCAAATTATATTATTGATCAAATTGGAATCCAGCGGGAAGTTTGGTCAAAGTTCAAATAAAACCCTTTAAGAAGCTTCTGAGGCATCATGACCACAATAATCCACTCTGGACAGACAGTATACACACCTGCAGACTCAGCTGTGAAAACCCTTGGAGTGTATTTGAACAGATAAAGACCACACCCGACGAAGACCACACCTGTTGAAGACCACACCTGTTGAAGACCACACGTGTTGATGACCACACCTGATAAAGACCGTACCCGATGAAGACCACACCTGTTGAAGACCACACGTGTTGATGACCACACCAGATAAAGACCACATCCGATGAAGACCACACCTGTTGAAGACCACACCTGTTGATGACCAAACCTGATGAAGACCGTACCTGATGAAGACCACACGTGTTGATGACCACACCTGATAAAGACCACACCTGATGAAGACCACACCTGATGAAGACCGTACCTGATGAAGACCACACCTGTTGATGACCACACCTGTTGATGACCATACCTGATGAAGACCATACCTGATGATGACCACACCTGTTGAGGACCACACCTGATAAAGACCACACCTGTTGATGACCACACCTGTTGATGACCACACCTGATGAAGACCATACCTGATGAAGACCACACCTGTTGATGACCACACCTGATGAAGACCACGCCTGTTGATGACCTGATAAAGACCACACCTGTTGAAGACCACACCTGTTGATGACCACACCTGATGAAGACCACACCCGATGAAGACCACACCTGTTGATGACCACACCTGATAAAGACCACACCTGTTGATGACCACACCTGATGAAGACCACACCCGATGAGGACCACACCTGTTGATGACCACACCTGATAAAGACCACACCTGTTGAAGACCACACCTGTTGATGACCACACCTGATGAAGACCACACCTGTTGAAGACCACACCTGTTGATGACCACACCTGATGAAGACCACACCTGTTGAAGACCACACCTGATGAAGACCACACCTGTTGAAGACCACACCTGTTGAAGACCACACGTGTTGATGACCACACCTGATAAAGACCGTACCCGATGAAGACCACACCTGTTGAAGACCACACCTGTTGATGACCACACCTGATAAAGACCACATCCGATGAAGACCACACCTGTTGAAGACCACACCTGTTGATGACCAAACCTGATGAAGACCGTACCTGATGAAGACCACACGTGTTGATGACCACACCTGATAAAATGAAGACCACACCTGTTGATGACCACACCTGATAAAGACCACACCTGTTGAAGACCACACCTGTTGATGACCACACCTGATGAAGACCACACCTGTTGATGACCACACCTGATAAAGACCACATCTGTTGAAGACCACACCTGTTGATGACCACACCTGATGAAGACCACATCTGTTGAAGACCACACCTGATGAAGACCACACCTGTTGAAGACCACACCTGTCGAAGACCACACCTGTTGATGACCACACCTGATAAAGACCACACCTGTTGAAGACCACACCTGTTGATGACCACACCTGTTGATGACCACACCTGATAAAGACCACACCTGTTGATGACCACACCTGATGAAGACCACACCCGATGAAGACCACACCTTATGATGACCACACCTGATGATGACCATACCTGATGAAGACCACACCTGTTGATGACCACACCTGATAAAGACCACACCTGTTGAAGACCACACGTGATAAAGACCACACCTGTTGATGACCACACCTGATGAAGACCACACCTGTTGAAGACCACACCTGATGAAGACCACACCTGTTGAAGACCACACCTGTCGAAGACCACACCTGTTGATGACCACACCTGATGAAGACCACATCTGTTGAAGACCACACCTGTTGATGACCACACCCGATGATGACCACAGCTGATGAAGACCACACCTGTTGAAGACCACACCTGATGAAGACCACACCTGTTGAAGACCACACCTCTTGGAGACCACACCTGATGATGACCACACCTGTGTCTCCAGGCTCTTTCTCCTGAGGAGCTGGTCTGGTCTGGGGCTTGGTGCTGTGCTGGATCAGGTCCTGATGGCTCTGGCGTCTTCCTCCTTAAGTGGCTCATCCTTGAGGCTCCTCCCATTAAAGATCCACACAGCTCTCTCAGGTTAAGTGATCAAAGCTGTGGCCTCGGGGCTCTTTGATGGCCTCTAACCACACACTCGTCCACCTGAGTGCGGTGATGGAGGCCCAGAGTGTGCCTGTGAATTTAAAGGAGGAGCACGCCAACATGTGGAGCGCCTCATGCTGCAGAATAACGGCGTGTGCGTCCATATCACCGAGGAGGGGAGCGGGAGCAGCCAGCGGGGCGTCGGGGTGTAAATTAGGATGAGAAGTGGAGTGGAATCACAAAGAGGACACGGGAACATGACTCGGCATCACATTAAAATAGGAATTTCCATCTTATTAAAGGTGGAGCAGCGGGGGTGAAGGTATGGAGATCATACAGGAGGAGGAGACGCTGGAGCGGGAGCCATGACAGGAAACAGAAATAAAGCTGTAAAATAACAGTGTGGGATCATCACTGCTCATATTTATGACTTTGCAACAAACACATCATACAACTGGATTTTGTCTGAAAGTCTGAAGCCTGAAATAACATGTGTTTGAAATAAGAGTGAGTAAAAGCGCTGGATGGTTTAAAGCAAACAGCTTTCACCACTTTAATCCTGAAAAATCTGTTCCCTTAAAAGCTTTTAAACAATTCACTGTTATGCTACGATTGTTTTCTGCTTAATGGGCAATGCAGCTTCATCTTGATCTCTGCCTGAGGCTCCTGAGGTTCACCTGCCCCGGGACGACACCATGATTTATACCGAACAGTAAAAAAGTTCAAACTCTGTTCCTGTTAAATGTCACGGCAACAAAGTCAAAGTTAGAGGCCCTTGAAAAGGAGTTTCTTGTATTGAACGTGATGTGTTGGCACAGAATGTGAAACTTTGTAATGCTGAAAGTGCTTTTTCTTTGGTAACAAGTATGAATTGATCTTATTTTGGGTTATGAGCTTTTTGATTTTGTAATCAGTGGTTGCTGATGGTTTCTCCTTAAGGTCCCCTGTTATTGTAGCTAATAGGTTACATGCTATCAGCTCGACTTAACTGTAAGGGTTTTCCATGGAGATTGTACCTTGTGCAGCTCCTTACTGAAGCACAGGTGATGAGTGAAAAGTGCCACCAATGACCAATCAAGGAAGTGAACTTTGGGAAGTGAGAACAGGGAAAGAGATCAATAAGGAAACATGATCTGTTCTGCAATCGCTGTTGCATCTGGTGGAGTGTTGTAAAACAAAATGAAGCGCTGCTAGCCTCTTAGCCTGTTGCTAATTCACCATTTTTTTCATTTCAATGCTCAGTGACTCAACCAATAGAGGCTGAACAGACCTAGGTTGATCCCAGGTTGTCACTGACGTTGTCTTAGTAATGCATCCTGAGATTGTTTGTACGTTAGCTCAGTTAGCTTGGTATCTGAATGCCCTGAACAGATATTACTCTGTTTGAATGCATGTAATCGATCCTAAAACAAGAGTCTTAGTAATGACTCACAGATCAAATTCAGCCAGTCTCTTACCATCCACCGATGTCACATGTTTGTTTGTTTGTTTGTTTGTTTTTCCAAGTAGTGCTCTCAGGTCTGGAGGGACCACTGTCAAGAACAGAGAGACTAGGGCAGGTGTAGCTGCAAAAGTTGTTTGTTTTTTAATCATATGGGCATTTTGTACAGGAGTCAGGGCATCAGGCCATTTAGAAACAGGAAAACACACACTTTTGAAAATGCATTTCCTTGGGTACAAGTGCACACATTTTCAAAAAGATGATCTGTCAGCCCGTCTCTCCCTTAAATCGAACGTGCTAACAACAAGCGGAGTGTTGTGTTCGTGCTGCAGAAGCTCCTGAGCTATGACCACCGTGAGCAACAAGCCCCGCCCACTAGCCAGTATCACTCTGTTCACAAACATAAAGAGGGTTTACTGACATATGTATGAGACATGAGGTAAAGACAAATATGTCCACATATCAACAGTTTTGACGTCCTCAGTCAGAAGTCTCTGACTCAGCAGTTTGGAGATGAAGACATAAATGAAGTCTAAATCTGTTTCCACAGCAGCTCTGAAACACCCGTCATGTGTTTGTGCGTGACAGCTGTGACAGAACTGTCAGACAGACAGCAGAGCATGATGAGGAGTAAAATATATGTTTAATATAAAACCAGTGACTGACTGAGTCTTAATGAGGACGTGAGGACTGATTCTGTTAGAGGAGGTTTCAGGCTGTCATCTGTGACCATGTCAGAGCATTTCAGGCTTTTATTTATACATCAGCTAAAGAAAGGATCATTTACAGATGTGCTTATTGTAAATAAATATGAAATATGTCCTGTTCAGCTGAGTCACGGTGCTTGAAATCTTCTTGGTCACATGTCTGGCATGTTTTGTTGTGGTCAGTGAGTCTGATAGAAATCATAGGGTCAAACTCTGTCCTGACACTTCTGTGCACCACAAGGATTTAACACCTGAAAACAACTTTATTAACATATTATCTTTAATAAAGAGTTAAATAAAGGCCCCACTTTGAGATGTGATGGAGCTCAAATGATGTCCAGTGAATCCTGGTCCTGTTCCTCTGAGGATGAACCCTGTTGTTCACAGTCTCTTTCAGTGTTTTATATTTAAAGGTCCTGTGTATTCATGCACGGCTGCTGTAAGTTTATAATCAGTGACGTCTTTACTTCACTGAAGCTGCTGACTAAAGTGCATGTGATTTTGCAAAGGTGTCATAAAATTCTTAGCTTAAAAAGTTGAGCAACATTTACTGTAAATTTAGTTTAAATTGAACAAAACAGCATCATTCGGTACATTAACTGAGGTGTGGGGACCCTGCATGTGCAGGTGTGCTTGAATGGCACCAAAAATTTGTTGAAGGCAGAGAGGACGTCCCAGATGATGAACGCCCTGGACCATGTTAGGGTAGTTTACATGCCCTGAGCTTCAGCCACATGTGCAGTGAAGGCAGCTTCTTCTCTGTATCTTGGGTTGTAGGGCATCCAGCTGCTGATCGAGTGACTGCAGAGAACAACAGAAGCTAAACTTTGTGTTCACTGTTGTTTTTCATAATAAAATATCAGAGTGTTCAACAAAGTGCTATGATGCATTATTTGTGCTTCTTCTGTCTCCGCATTTCAGCATGAAGACTGCGTCCCTCCTTAATCTGAAAAACTTCACATATTTAAAGAGAGGAGGAGGAAAACCTTTCTGCACTAAGATTAAAAATATCTGTGTTGTGACACTCGGCCTCAAACAGCAGCCAAACTGAGTTTTCTTCTCTCATAAAAAGTTGGAAACCATATTTTTCTAAAGCAAACCCACTTTAGAGTCTGAGCATCAAGCCTGTGACTGCAGCCATAAAAGAGGAGCCCTGGTTTCATCTTCACACAGATAAATCCTCCATGTTCTGTGTTTACGTGATCATCATGTGTTCATTCTGACATGCTCTCTGTGCAGAGAAGGTCGTCCCTCTCTCCTACAAAAATCATGTATGCACACACACGTTAAAGCCACCCCGCCCCACGCCACGGCCCAGATAAACACGAGCAGAATGAACACTCGAGGTTATCCCTGTGACTCCCGCGGGCACACGTCGAGGAGATCACACCGAGGATGAATATGCAAAGAGGAGGTGGAGGGAGGGGGGGGTGACAGGACGGACAGAGAGGGCAGAGAGCGGCGAGCTGATGTTTCACAGAATAATGATGTCATCTGGCAGCTCCATCACCCAACAATCGACTGAGCGAGGCGGGGATCTAACGGTGCTTATCTTGTCACTGAGGTCACACAGAGGGAAACAGGCAGAGCAGCAGGTGGCAGAGGAATCAGAGCTGCAGACTGGAGGTTAGAAACATCAGCACGGGACAAAGAGGGACGGGGACCGAGAACCAAACTGATTTAGGCACTCAGGTTTGATTCGTTGCTGCTTTATCAATGCCTTCCTCTGTCATGTGTGAATCATTTCTGTGAGAGGCAGTGAGAAGGAAGCATCATGAAAGCATGGATCCATCCTGCCTTGGATCAGCGGTTCAGGCTGCACTTTGGGCCCTTTAGTCCCACCTGAGCATGGTTCAAACCCCACAGCCTACCTGAGGATTGTTGCTGACCATGTCCATCCCTTTATGACCAGTGGACCATCTTCTGATGGAGACTCCAGCAGCTCCATGTCTCAGAGCTCAGATCATCTCACACTGGTTTCTTCACTGTACTCCAGCAGCCTCCACAGTCACCAGATCTCAGTCTTATAGTTTGGGATGTGGTGGAGCAGGAGATTCTCATCATGGATGTTCTGCAGCTGTGTGATGCCATCGTGTTTTGTCTTTAGTTTCACCTGCTCTGATACTTTGGGGCTCTGGTGCTGCAGAGACAGAGGACCTCAGGAGTAAATCAGGATCAGGGAGTCTTTTAAAAGTCTCCCTGTAAAAGACCTGGTGGGGTTATTGAGTTTGGGAGGGGGTTAGAGAGGACAGTCTACACAAACAAGTCCAATGACGCCTTCAAACAGCAGCTCCAGCCCACACAGAGCCGAAGAATTGATCCGACTCACTCTGAATGAACTGAGGAGAGGCGACAGACGGATCACCTTCCTCCTCCACAGCCTTCAATAGACTCAGGGTCTCTGTGGAGCTCAACGTGAAGGTCTGAGCAGCTTATTTATCAGGCTAATGACGGGGAGACAGACAGCCTCACCCAGCAGCTCCCTCACACTCTGATACAGAGGCTTTAACTTGATCAGGATCAGAAAATAATCATATTGATCCCACATTAAGGACTGTTCAAGCCCTCAGCCTGGAGGACATCAGATTAAAATGAGTGTAACAGGTATAAACTCAATGAAATAGATTACAGCTCAGGCTTCTATAAACACCTAAATATGTCTCTGTTTGCTCCACCACTGAAATTATTGGATGGATTCCTGAAGCGTGCTCTGATGAGGAGATGAGGCTGATAGCTCCTCAGACCTCCAGCATTAACACGGTGCCCTCTGCTCATGCCCATCAAACACACTCGACCTGGATGATTCCTCCAGGATTAATCCATGAGATCTTCTGGATTAACTCCTCCAGGTCCTCAGTGATGAGCAGAATCCCTGCAGACTGAAGTATCATCTCACATTTCAGTCTCTGACATAAACAAACACAGATCTTCAGGGTCTGTCAGCACACTGAGTCTAATCATATCAGCGCTCTGATCCTGAGTCCTCCAAGACAAGAACAATGAGGAGATCATCAGGCAAATCCTCCAGCTGTGTTAGAGATGCTCTTAATAAACAACAGCAATAAAATAAACTATTTAATCTCTTAGCAGGCTTGTTGTTTGAAACGTTGATATCATAAGTCTGAAAAATTAGATTGAAATAAAGTCAAACAATTCAGCGAGCTGATGGAAGATGATTTAGATCTCAGAGGTCTCATAGACATCAGTCATGTGTGGAAGAGTTGATCTCTTACAAAAAATAAGGAATAATCAGAGTTATATAAAACAATCATCTGATAAGGTGATGTGTTACCTGTGGGTGGCATGGTGGCTCAACAGGTAGTGCACGTGTCTCACAGCAGGAAGGTTGGTGGTTCAATTCCTGTGTCGGTGAGAGTCTTCTGTGTGGAGTTTGCATATTCTCCCCGTGTGTTTTTCTTCAGACCAAAAAATCACTCATTAGGTCAATTAATGGGCCTAAATTGCCCTGAGGTATGAGCGTAAGTGTGAATAATTCTCTGTCTCTCTATGTGGCCCTGTGATTGACTGATGACCAGTTCAGGGTGTACCCTGCCTCCAACCCAATCTCAGCTGGAATAGGCTCCACCCCTCAAGTCCCCAAAATTGATATGTGGTACAGAAAATAGATTAGAAAGAGCATAGATCTCACTTAGAGAGAGTTAGACTAGGGGCTGCATTGTGGTGCAGCGGTAAGCTCTGTCCTCTCACAGTATAAGGTCCCTGGCTTGACTCACAGTACTCTCTGGTCTGTATATCAGGAGTCTTAAACTGTGGCATGGATCTAGATCGACATGGGCCTACAGGAGACTCTTGAGGAAAAAGTCCTCAACCTCAATCCACATCCCTCACAGGAGACGCAGCTTTGGCTGATACTGCACAGAAGAGTTCAGGGTTTGAAGCCCTGGCACTTTTTTGATGACGTTGATCATCTGTTCAAATATCCTGCAGGTATTAAATCAGCAGTTTTTCTTTCCCTCCTTGATAAGATCCCTGACTAACAGCTCAGACAGCAGCTTTGCATCATTCTTTCATTAAATATCTGATAATCACTGTCTGTTTGTCGGTCCTTTTGTCTCCACGGGAAAAGATGGAAGAGTAAAAAGAGACAGAGAGAAGGAGACAGTGTTGGTCTCCCCTGAGCCCTCCACCTCCCTGCATTGGCGTTTTATTGAAATATTAAAGGTGAAGCAGATCCACAGCGACATATTGTAAAGCCTGTCAGTCCCATCACAAAGGCAGTGAAGTGAGAGGAGGATGGAGAGGAAGTGGGGGGGGCGGCAAGGGACCCGAGGCTCCGACAGAGGAAGTTAAGTGTGTAGGTGAGTGAAAGGCAGCGGTGAGGAAGTCACTGTACAACAAGCAGTCATCATCGAGCCAAACAGGACGAGTGGAAGGGAATCGTATTGACACACAAGGAGCAAAGGATGCTGGGAACCATCGTGAAGGAGGGGGGAGCACCAGGGGGAGCTACGACCGACGTCCAAACATTGATTTTTTTATTCTGACACTCCTTTTGCCCTCCAGCCTACTGCACTGATCACATGACTTGAAACAACCAATAAACATCATGCTAACAGCTGGACACACATGCAGGTACTGCACATGCTAACAGGTAAAAACAGCAGGCTGCAGACACCAGCAGAGTCACGTCTGTGCCAAGACCTCTGTTACCTAACCCCTCACATCTTGGGGTTAACGTATCAAAGTTATCAGGGCATTTGCTTCAGCTGTGTAGGTAATCTTTGATTAGCTGCTAACTAATCAATTACTTTAACAAGGAGGACATGTTCCGAACAAACATGATTTATCAGATCAATAATAATATCATGTTGCTGATGCCGACAAAGCCTGTTACATTTATCTAAAACTGAAATACAGGCCTGGCATCCATCATGGACACCAGACTATCAACATAATCCTCAGATATTCTCTGATAATGTGTCCGTCTCTGCAGAGGCTTTGCAGTAAAACTTTGTCTCTGACCAAACTGAGACCAGATTGATTTATGGTTTCATAGATACTCCCCTTTAAACACTGTTCAATCACAAAAGAGGGCAGCCGTAGATCTGACTGTGGCCTCACAGCTTCACAAAGTCCTGTTCAGACAATAATGCTGAAATGTTGCCATCAAAAAAACAAAAAAACAAACAAAAAAAAAAAACAATAAATCATCAAATCACAGTCTTATTGGCTTGGTGTGTCTCTATGAAAATTGTAATTAAAGCTATAGTTGGGTTTTCTCCTTTAGATGGTTAAATTAAACATAATCAGTCGGTGTAAAGTTCAGAAAAGGAAAATTAAGTCTAACTTCAGAAGCGAAATCACTCAAACAAAACCCTCTAAAAGATGTTTTTTTTTGTGGGTGAAAAGGAGCGACCTTCGTTAACTCGGCTCTCATTACAAACATTACAGCAAACTCCTGACGGACACCTTCCTTAAGGTAGTGTCTTCACCAAATTAATGACACACAGTGTCAATCTGCAGACATCAAACTACTGATATTCAGCCACATCATTTTAGGTTTCTTTAGTTTAGGTCTCTCTCTCTCTGTCCATGAAGGTAACATGCAGCTTCACTGTTGGGATGTGTATCATAAGAGTGTCCCCAGTCCCCTCTCCTCCTCCGTGGATCCAGCTATAACTCTTTAAACATGCAGCGTGAAGCAGAGATGATGAAACACACCGAGGCCCTGAGAAATCCAGGACAAGACCGACTGAAACCAGAATCTCAAAACTGAATTCAGACCTGGAAAGTTCACACTGCTGACTCACTCGGTCTGAGGATTAAAGGACGTTTTGTGCCGCCGTCTGCGGCCTGTGCTGCGTTTGTGTGCTCGACTGATGACTATAATGTCATAACCACCTGATGTAGACTTAAAACAAGTTATAAGAGTGTGAGACCATGGAGTATGCTCCTTTAAGAGACACTAATTCATATTCAACCTCATTTTCTCAAATGTGAGATTATAATGATCAACACTGACGTAACTACACTACCCACAATCCTATGGGTGTCACAGAAATGCCTGTTAGCAGCAGTTTTTCCTTATACTCTCAGGGTAACCAGCCTCTGCCACGTGCATGTTGGTCTTTAATTTACATCTGAGGATTAAAATGGAGGTTTAATGATATGAGGACCAGGACTTGGAGCAAACAACACAAGTCTGAGTGTCACAGAAACATCTCTGATTGGTTGAGAGACTGCTAATTGAATTTTGTGATTGTTTGAATGTAATAATAATGTTGTATAGCTCTGGAAAGGACACAAGAGTGTTTTGGACATTATTTTAAGGAGAAAACAGTTTATGTGCAATTTCATGCAACCACCACCTCACCCACATCCGAAGCCCTTTTCACACATGCAGCCCTGAACTGTATTGGTATTTTACGGTAGTCTGCCTGCGTAGCCTCCCGTTGGCCCCGTGCACTCTTCTGTAAATCCCCCTCAGTCTCTTCAATCAGTCAGTTTCCACAGCCTGTACACTAACCCAGATCCACTGTGGTTTGCTGGAACCAGTCTAACCTGATGCTTACACGCTGCTCCTCCTGTTGTCCTGTGATCTCACAGTTAACCTGTGAAGTCAAAGTTCTCCTGTGATGCTTTATCTCAAGATAGTGTGCAGCTGTACAGCACTTTAAATACACTTTTTTACACCTTCGTTTGGAGTAAAGCTGCAGCATGTGACAGGATGCAGTGTGAATGGGGCACCCCGCAGGTGGACTATAAGGAAATTCAGGTGCTGTGTGTGTAACTGTTCCTTGTCACTGAAGTGAGTTCATGTTAAATTCAGAGGAGAGCTGCTCAAATCTCCACTCAGCTTGTTCAGTGGCCTGCAGATCTCTATTTCCTGATCTCTGCAGCAGGTCGAGCTCACATGAAAACTGGAACTGGTGCAAAAAAGCAGCAGAGAAAAGAACATGGTGACAAGTGTGCACACTAACGAGGAGGGAAATTACACCATTCACATATTTCCTAATTAATGCCCGATCAGCCTGTTAAAGTGAAATAGACGAAACAGATTAATATTTAAATCTAAAACACCCAGACTTATTTTAATCTCATCTCATAGTCTTATTATTTCAGTACAAAGTCGTCTTTTCACTGCAGCCCTCTGAGATCATTCATAATTTAAAAAGTGCAAATGAGCTTTTATTGATTGTGGTTGTAAACACTGTGGACACATTAGTGAATCAATATTTTAATGCAGGTTTGTTTAGTGGTTTGGAGTGAGTCTAATGAGCTTCATTAAATGTGAGGGGCTAATTAAGTCTCCTGTTGTGGTAGAGATAAATTTAACCTCCCTCTGGTTTCACTTAAACGCTTCAGGGGAAGTCGGCCTGCGTGCAGCTGAAATATCTGATCTTCAGGAGAAACTGTGTAAAATATTTTAACCCTAACTTGACAAACAGACACCTCAACAAGTGACTGAATTATAGGACGGTTTAAAGACACCTCTGCTGTTATTTTCTGTACTCACAGGTCAATGGAGCCTAATATTTGACTAAATAAATCATGAATAAAGCTCAGATTTCAGCACCGTTTGATTCAAGCACGTTATGTAGTTTTCCAGCCAGCAGGACGATGCTTATGAAACACCTCAGTATGTTTATTACTCATGTTTACTAAATCTGCTATGATCTAAAATAAATAATATCTTTAGACTAAATATAAATATGAGTCAGGTAGACTTAAATCAAATATTGAGGAGGAAGAGTTTTTATTTTGTACTTAAAGGAAAAAGGTACAAAGTCAAAAAAAAGTTGAAACATATTAATCAACTGAATTTTTGGCTACATTTCAACACTCTTCCCTGTATTTGAATGTTTATTCACCAGTTTTACATTTTTCTTCATATTTCAGATTTTTTTCAGTATGCATAATGAGATTTTATTATTTATTTTTTTTTATATCTCAGCCTTATTGATTAAAAAAAAAAAGGAATTTTGTGATACTCTGTTAGGGACATACCTGCTGTGGCTCCAACTCCGTGGACTTCTCCCTCTCCCCCTGTTAGCCTGTTGCCCTGCCCCACACCCCAGGCCTACCAGTGTGACATCATAACATTGATTTGTCAGCAGTTTAAGCCCATTGGCTCAGCCTGGCAATCCCAGTGCAGAGCAGAAACGTAAGAATGAATGTAGAGAAGAGAGCAGGACTGACCAGTCAGTCACAGTGGACTGGCCCATGTAAGGAACGAGAATAGAGGTGGATCAGAGGTGCTCAATTTGTTAAAAATGTGGGAACTAACTGGAGCAGTCATCAAAAATGAATATCTGAACCAGTCTGGAGGCAAAATGAGAGCTCTGTAAGAAACTGTATGTTTTTCTCAACCTCATAATTGAACCTCAGTGTCTGATTAAAATATCGGACGATTTAAGAAGACCTTCATCACTGACTTTGAGAGATATTATTCCTGAGAGTCTGAGGATTGATTTTTCTTACAATTCAAAGCAGTATGATAAACAGGCTCACATTCCTACCTTTGTGTTGTGTTTTTAGCCAACGTCTGCATCCTCATGCTGGCTTATGTTCACAACTTTAAAGAAATCCATCTTTGATTTCATTCCACGTGTGCAGCTCCATAAAACAGACATGAACATGATTTTTACTGCACCCTGCAGCTCTGTAACACTGCAGTGTGGCTCCGGAGGACGATGTGGAAGAAGCAGGAGATTATCCCACCTGGAGAGCTTGGATATGTCCTGAATACAGAACACATCAGGTTTTATGATCAGGGCTGCAGGACTGTGTGAAGGCAGCTTGCTTCAGTCTGATCATCTCAGAGTGAAACAGCTGACGTGACTCCTGTAAAGATGGAAAAAAAACAACGTGAACAAACACCATCACCTCCTCCTCTTTGTTTGGCCTCCTCTGCAGGGATCATCAGCTCCACACCTCTGCAGCTTAAATAACACGAGCCACATCATCAGGCTTGCATGGATTGTAAATAGTCAAGGGGGCAATAAATTTGTCACCGTTGGACGGCGATAGGGCACATTACCTTCAGAGGGAGCATATTTCAGGCCTCCCCGGGGCTGATGAAACGTGGAGCGCCGGGGCAGCACAGCATCTGTAAGTGAGGCCTTCTTTATGGCCTGATTAAGTCATCTGAAGCCGCTGTAGAGCCGGCCGCAGAGCTTTATTTCACCTCCCACTGCGCTGCTGCTGTAATCATGCAGGAGGACCGAGACGGTAAAACAGCATCGGAGCGGTCCTCGTAATGTTGCGGCGCACTCATTCCCCGTCGATTTTTACGTCGGCCATTACAGCATCTTATAAACTGATCCAGCAGAGAGGGAGACGCTCGCTCAGGCTGATTGTGTTTGAGATGATGACCCCATTTGTCCTCTGGTTGATCTGCAGCGCCGCTTTAAAAGGGAATTTCCCGACAGGGCGGTTACTTTTGGAGAACATGAGGGATAAATTAAGAGCATCTCTGAGGATTAATACATTTTTAATTTCATATCCCTTGGCTAGTCGCATTAAATAGAACATAAACCTTTAAGTTGTCTCCAGAAAATATGGTTTATAAAAGCACTTACAGACCAGAGTTATCTCAAGGTCTGATCAGAGCCAGCTCAGTCTCTCTGACACCCACATGATCAGCTCCTGCTGATTGTGAATGTCCAGTGACAGAAACAACAAACCAACAAGTGAAAAAATGAAATAATCAACACAGCATGCAGGACAATCCACTGCCCAATGACAAGACTACAAGACTGACATGTGTACTATTCCTCCATCTTCAACTTAGTTTAAGACAGAAAGATAAATAAAGGAACAAGAGTGACATGGAGGGATATCCATCCTGAATAAATGGATGGATCTATGGACTGATGGACAGACTGACGGAGTGATTAACTGAAGAATGGATGGATTGATTCACTAATAGATGCTTTAAAGGATGGCTGGTCAGATGGATGAATGGACAAATAAAATGATGGATATATGGATGGAGATATAGATGATAGATGGATTGGAGGCTTGATAGATGAAGTGATGGCAGGATCAGTGGCTACAGCCTGGAGAAATGGACTGATGGATGTATGGATGGATAGATAAATGGCTGGATGGATGGATGACCAGATGGATGGATGTTTGGCTAATAGACAGATAGATGGATGAATGGACTGATAAATGAAATGGTGGATGGAATAACTGATGAATAGATCTGTGAGCAGACGGATGGATTAGTAGATGAATGGATGGCTGATAAACTGACGAATGGATGAACTGATGAGTTTATCAATGCTCTGACAGAAAAATGGTTTGATGAATGTGTGGATGGATAGATGGACCGATGAGGAGATGGCTGGATAGCTGGTCTGATGAATGGATAGACTAATGGATGGATTGATAGAGGGATGGATAAATAGACCAATGGCTAGATGGACAGATGGATGGTTCATGGGGTGTTGGTGGCACATGTCACATGACAATGTGTCCTTGGGCAAGACACTTAACCCCAAGTTGCTCTCACTGCTGCATCAGTGGTGTGTAAATGGGCATGAAAGGGCGTGAATGAGTTAGTGATACTGATGGACAGGCCACCTGACAGTCTTGGCTGAGATGCGCCCCCCCCAGCCCCCGCCTGTGCCCGGATCTCTCCTTTTCCCTCTCTCCTCCTCTCCTCACATCTCTTCCTCTGCTCTTCCTCTGCTCTTCCTCTGCTCTTCCTCTCTCTCCTCGACTCTGTCAGAGACATTTTTGTTGACCATAATGCAGGATCGCTAAAATTAGGGCCCCCTCTCGCTTCACCGTGACTCTCTCTCTCCCTCTTCTCTCTCACCGGTATCAAGTCTGTCCCTCCGCTCCGGGGCAGCGCCCCCACCCCCCCACCCCCAGACCCATTTGTCCCCCCCTATCGGCCGGGTGCTGATGGATAACTAACATAGAAACTCTGAACCATGAGTGAGTGAAGGATGTGAATGGGTAGGTGTGGCCTGCGGTGTAAAGCTGCTTTGAGTAGCCAAAGACTAGAACAGTGCTAAATAAGCTCAAGTCCATTTACCATTTCAATGGATGGTTTGAAGTATGGATGGAGACATACATAGATGGATGGATGGACTGAAGGATGGATAGATGGATGCCTCGATAAGTGGATGATGAACAGGTCTGTAAAAAGAGCAATTGAAATAAGGTGAAGTTTTCTTGTAAATATTCACAGTGCACATGCATCACCATGAGTCATCGTGAGACTCCTTAAATTAGATCATCAGCATCTAAAATGCTGCTCTGTTCGCATCGTTAACATCCTACCTTCAGGGCTTCGTCTGGGACATTTTTCTATCAGAGCAGCTCTGAATCATTCTGATGGAGGAAAAAAAAATCAATAATCATCACAAAATGTAAATAATTAAGTTTAAGACCACTGCTGCTGAGTGTGTGCAGGTGTAGAGACACTGCAGGTGTGGACATGCCTCATAATGACCTCTTTTCCTTTAACAGGCATGTTTCCAAAATGGAGAGGGTACCTGCCTGTAAAAGGACCAAAAGTGAAGAGTGGAGGGACGCTGCACAGGCATGGACCCTCTGGAGGTTGGAGGTTCATCAATCAATCAATCAATCAATCTTTATTTTGTATAGCGCCAATTCATAACAAGTGTTATCTCAAGACACTTTACAATAGAGCACAAAGCTCTTCATATTATGGATACACATATATGCATAGATACATATATACATATATAAAATACACATATACATATATATACAAATATATACATCCAACACCCAACATGAATCCATATAGCCAATCATGAATCCCTCCATCATGGCTCAAGAAAAAACCTTCTGTTAAGCAGCAGGAAATCTTGAATGTGGACCCCAGTCTCATGATGAACAGCAAATCCACACGATGCTGTGTTGGGTGTGTGGGCAAAGGGAGGGAGGTAAGTGGAGACAAGTGGACTAAAGTAAGAACTAAAGCTAGTGACAGATCAATGGACCAATCATAGACCTGTCGTCGTCTAATTTGTTTCTGCTGGAAACAAATTTATTAGAGGAGGGTCCTCATGTCTGTGTGGTTGTGGTGATAATTTTATAGAAGTATAATCAATAAAAGTCTTACTGAAAATAAGAATTTATGGTAGTGACAAACTCATGGGTGCCCAGACCACAAGTGCATCCCTACCATATTTGTCTCCGTTAAGTATAAATGTATTAATGGTAGACCTCTTGAGATGTGACACCTCATTTTCAAGAGGGATCTCAAGTCCATGTGGAGCTAGAGATAGTTACTATAGATGTATCAACCATGGATAGAAAGATCATGCTAATATCTACATTAACAGCTATAATGATTATGAATGTTCATCTGTTACTGAGGTGTGTTTTGGGTGTAAGATGAACCAAACCAAAGGGAGAGTCATATTTTATTCTCTTCAGTCAGGTTCATCAGCAGGCTGAATCCTCTTAAACAGATCAAACTCTGTCTGAATCACCTGAAGTCACTGAGCCCTGTTGGTCACCATGTCCCCGCCTTCTGTCCTATTAAGACCTCTTTTGTTAGAGCTTAAAATAAAATCACTGAAACATAAATCAAGCTTTATTTCTGCCATTAAACTGAGCTTGGTGCCTGTTGGTTCCTGTCTGATTATCATGTTTTATATTCTTACAGGATCACGGCTCACAGAGACACCACAGAAATGTCTTCCAAGGTCTGTGCTGCATTAAATTCTGGTAGAGTTCCTCTAAGGCCACCCTTTAACTGAAAAATAGCACAGATATGTGAGTCCTTAATGTCAGCCTTCACGCCTTTACCTGCACGTCAGAGCAAACTGAACCTCTGCTCTTTTTCTTCGCTTTTCGACCACATGTGATGAAAATGTTCCTCCACCCCGGTCCTCCATGTGAGTCTTTATCTCTGCGATTATGGATCACTTAAACTTTGGTTATTATTAATTCAGATGCTTCATGTTGATCTTTAAATAAACACATTTGCAGATAATTACCCATGAGGCCGTGCACATTAGGCAGAAGCTCCGGTGATCCAGGAGGAAACCACCTCCATTCATCAGCAGCAGAGACCAGCAGGGGTCATGTTTCTATAATGCACCTTCCTCTTATGAAAAGTTAAAAATCAATCGTTTTGAATGATACTCAGGGATCATATCGGGTTCACCCCCCGCCCCGCTGTAACATGTGAAAGAACAGGGAGCACTTTGCTCACTGGGGGCTTCAGGAGGGAGACGGCCCTCTGTCAGTGTGTGTGTGCAGCATTAGGCCAGCGGCACTTTGGCCCTCGGTCTGAGAGTCCAGACTGTGAGGCTCCGGACATCCAGGGGCCTGGGAGCGAAAATACCGGCAGAGTATTTACAGCCTGGACACATTAACCCTTTGTTATCCAGCAGAGGGATCATCAGTTATCCTGCAGCTTTGAGGACATTTTCAGCTGAATTTACTGCCTGATGAGAGGCTGCAGACAAACACAACAATAACCTTTAACCCAGCAGTCCAGCAGGCATAATTCTTCCTGTCATGTTTTAGATTTCTCTGTGGGCTGCACGGTGGAGCAGGGGTTAGCATGGTCGCCTCACAGCAAGAAGGTTCCAAGAGGTCCTTGAGGAGAGGTCTGGGTGGAGTGTGCATGTTCTCCACGTGCTCTGGGTCCCTCCCACAGAACAAACACATGCTTGTTGGCTGAACTGATGACTCCAAATTTCCTTAAGATTTCCCTTTATATTTTTCTGCGTGTGCCAGTCATGTGATCGGCTGGCAACCAGTGCGCCATTCCAATCAAACGGACCAAAACCACTGCGAACGCTCGACTACCTGAGGTGTGGGGATTAGTCTTTAATTTTAACTTGATAAAGTGATTTAATATGATTTTTATATGATTTTTATAGGATGGTATGATAAAGCATACTTGCCTGCCTATTGATACACAATAAGGCAGGCAAGATAAGGTAAACCTACGGAGACAAGGAAAGACAGGTGAATTTTCAAAGTAAATCAGGAAACACGAAGACAAGACAAAAATGAACAAAACGGGGAACTCATCTAAGCCAGAGTAAGATCATGACAATCTGTGTGTCTTGACTGTGCAGACTTTACACTCAGCCTCTCTGTCTCTGTCACCACTGTGATGAATGAAAAAGTAAGACCTGAGATAAACTCACTGTTAAACCTCTGATCCTGTGCTATGGTGAGTTATACTCTGATTTTTTTTTCCATCCTCATCGACCTTTCATTAGTCAATTGATAGCAACTACAGCAGCATTTATGGCGAATCTAACCTGCACATTTATAGACAATGAAATGAAAATGTACAACAGAAACTGGGAAAATGCAAGTTCAAGAAAATCTGGCTATAAAAAGTAAAAAATCACAAGCCTTCCTGCAAAGTGTGCAAAAACCATTAGATATATTTTTTTATGAAGATTTTATTAATTATGTCTCAGTTGTGTCTTTAAAAGACCTAAACAGTTTTAAAGTTGATTCTGGAAGATGTGCAGCTGCGAGTGAACACGTATGAAGGCCTGTTCTTTCCAGACTTCATGACTGAAACAGTTCAAATCACTGTTAATTCTGGACAGCACTGTATCACTTTTTAACTCATTTCATGCACAACCAGAGGAGCTCCAAGGATAAAAGTTTGGGAACCACTGATCTTAATAATGGGAACACACTGTGCCTCAGACTTTAGACTTAGACCAGGTTTAAGGAGGTTCAAGCCATTTTCTGTATCGTATCGATAGAGCAGACTTTGCACCTGAAAACGCCTCTTCTACACAAACACAGCTCTGGGCACAAACAGACTCCATGTTTATTTGTAAGTGAGACAACTAGAGTGCTAGGTCTAAAAATGACACCTGCATCAGGTGATTATTAGGAAAGACACCTGTGCTGCACACCGAAATGCTTTTAGCATGTCCACAGCAGGGCCTTTACTCTTGGAGTCATTAAATCTGATTGTAGCTGTGAAGGTCGTGACCCTGTAGATGCCCAGTCTTTGTAAAATCTCAGTCTGAGACTAAAGGCTCATGATGAGTTGGGTCAGATTAGAGTCCAATGAAAGTCTAGGGAAGTCTTAAATGTGTAGAAGACAATCACAATGAGACAAACTGTAGTCTTTAATTAAAGTGTATACGCGTCACAGTTTTACATCGTTAGCTCTAAAGAAGGTTTGCTCTAAGTGAGCTGCTCTCTGAACCCGGATCACCTCAGAGCTCTAAAGTTTAATCACCACAGTGTCTTAAACCTTTGCAGCTGCACACACTAGCAGCAGAGCCATGTGACAGACCTGTTTGTGTTTTTATAAAATCATGAAATTGTGTATAGCATGGCCCTTAATCACTTTATATCCACCCCCTCTCTGTTTTCATCTGTTTGTGTGTGTGTTTCTCTCACTTTCTGCCTCGCCTGTTATCGTCTCCGAGTGTGCCAGACTTTATCTAATCCTCTCCCTCCTTGTTTTAGCCTCGGCGAGCTCCGCCGCTCTCCAAACACGCTTCAGAGCGAGGAGAGAGGGAGAATCTGGATCCATAAATGACTTTATTTCACTGTGAAGTGCTCACGATGCTGACGACAGAGGAGGTTTAACGGCAGCATGAAGAGGAACAAAAGGAAGGAGAAGGAGATGGAAGGATGTCAGAGAAATAAGCCCGTCAGCATCATCAGGCATGTCTCCAACAGGCACCATTTAACATCACGGCCCTGTTATGAGGCTCGCAGCTCCATCAACCAGCTGCACCGAGGGGTTTGAAAGACCAAGACACTTTATGATCAACGAGCTGCCTGGTAAAGAAACTTCTCATCTGAATGCAGAAAAGTTAAATAAAAGAGTGTTAAGTGGATGTCTGCCTGCTTTTCAGGCCGTTGATTTAGAGCGTGGAGCTTGGACTGCATCTTGAGCTGCCCACTAAAAACAGAGTGAAACATGTACTGCACACGTCATTGTTCCTGACTCACTGAATATCCTCTACTATTCACTCGTCTCACTGTTCCTAAGTTACTGTGTGGAGCTTTGGGAATACTCTTACAAAAGTTCATTGAATTCACTTTTAATTCTCCTAAAACGATCAGTAAGGGTAATTCTTAAGGCCTCATACAGGATCAAACAAACCCTTCATTTACTGACACTCGTGAGTTTCACACAGCACGGATCATGTTAAAGCAAATAGTTAACTCTCAGGAAAATATCTGAGTATTGTTCAGGGATCAGGAGAGAGAGAGGATCTCCTTTCAAAATCTCAGTGCGCAGACACGGACAGCATGTTTCAGTAAATCCACCTGTGAGGATCAAACACATGCAGGTCTCAACCAACGTCCAAACATGAAGCAGCTAAAAATCCCCTTAAAGGGATAGTTCCTGATCTTTGAAGTGCCGTTGTGTGAGGAACATCAGCCTGAACATGAGCTGGTCAGGGTTCCCACTTTTTTCTAGAAATCATTTTCCAGGACTTTTCCAGGACTTTCCAGAACTTTTCCAGGACGTTTTCAGCCCCCTTAAAATGTATTTACTTCTAACTCTCGGGCATGAACATTGTCAGTTAGCTATGTTTTTAGTCTGGTTTTTATGTAGTGTCTCGCTATTATAAATTTATGGTTTATACTTATATTTTTATCTTTATATACTCTGCTTTTGTTAAAAATATATTCTGCTGATTAACTGTTTAAGTAGCCTACATTTTATTTAACCATTTTTTATTTTTCATTTTTGTCACCATTGTTTTGAGTTTTTATATTTTATTCCTTAACTTGCATTATTTTATCGACTCATATTTTATGGTTAAGTGTGCATTAGTTACCAAGCACATTTTACTTCATTTCTTATGTTTGATTTTTGTTCACTAACAAGGGAGAAGGAGGTAAATAATTTTCCGATACAATTCAGGCTTTTTCATGACATTTTACTTTGTTCCTCATTTTTTTTTTTTCAAGTTTTCCATGACTGGAAAATTGGTGTACATTTTCCAGGTTTTCCAGGACATGTGGGAACCCTGTACAGTGTCACAGCTCAGTTCTGTCTCTGTTCAGAAATCTCAGGACAGGTGCTAAAAGATGATACACATGCTGTACATGGTGCCAAACTCTCTGAGTAATCAGAAGAGTTTTGGGTTAAAACGAGCCAAAACAGCGTGGGGTCATCACAAACAGCTTGTTTACATCAACTTAAATTTCCACTCCCATGTGTGTGCATGTATGTGCACATTTATGTGTATGAATGCATGACTGTGTATGTGTATAAATACATTTTGTGTATTTATATATGTATTTGATTATAGTCATTTTGATAACTTTGGAACAAGCATGTTTAATTTTTTTTTTCATTAAATGATTAGGTCTGTTTCTTCAGACATCGATAAAAGTAGATAAAAACTAACATGTTTAGGTTTGTACAGATTAGGAAGCAAAATAATTGGTCAATAATTAATGGGGAGGATGTGGGATTTTTCAGTCTTTCTGTCTGTTTTCTCTGTACTTATTTTTGCCATTTGTTACATGTTTGAAATAAACATATAAATAAATCAATCTGCATGTGTTTGATTGTATTATGTCTGGCTGTCTGTCTTTGTTGATTCTGCAGCAGCTGGACCTGCTGCAGGTCTCCAGTCTTGGACAATAGGAGTAAACGTAATCCCTGGCTAACAGCAAATGCTGCTACATGCAGGATAAACTTTGGGCCATGACCCAGTTAGCAACACTTTAAAACAGCAACAGTTTAACAATGTCTGCTGCAGCATGTGGAGACAACAGAGACAACTTCCCGTACAGGGACATCAGCCTGAGGACAGGTCAGCACAGAGGAAGACGTTTCAGACATCAGACAAAATCATCATTTTCCCTGTCCACACATGGACACCCAAACAATGGTTCAAAAATCTTCATGTCTGCTGGAGTTTCCCAAAATATAAGATTCCAAATGGCGTTAATGTGGACAGAAGGACAAAACACAGAAAACCCAGAGACGATGAGTCTATATAAACTCACAACACCTGTGCCAAATCACTGCCCATCAGCCACACACACACACACACCTGGTGCTTCGTGTGCACACGAGGGCGGCCATTTTGGAAAAACTGTTTCCTTCCCGCATTTTGAAAATGAATCCCATCCACACAGTAACATCTTCATCCACATGGAGCTGCATCATCACATAAAGGCTTATTAAACAATAAGGATGTTGTCATGGAGATATGACTCAACATCTCTGAGGGATGTTCAGCATCATGAAGAATTAAGGAGCTCTGAAGGTGAGGGGGGTCCAACCTGGGACTGTCAAGGTGTACCCAATGAAGTGGCCAGTGACGGTGAAGTTCTGTTGCTTTCTGTCTAGACTTGTTTACTAACAAAATCTTAAATTTATAGTTATTCAGGAGATGCTAGGTCTTCATAAGTCCATTTATTGGTCAGATTACCTGTTCCAGAATGTTGCACATGCTTTCTGAATGTCTGCTAACACATCCTTGTGACAGAGCACAATGAGCTCTGATTTTAATAATTCAAATGGAAAATAGACCTAATGTTTGCAAAAGTCTCTGTAATGGTCATGGTAAATATTCTTTAGACAAAGAGTTTGGTTGGTGTTGCACTCCTCTGAGTTTTCTCGACCTCCTGAGCGTCTATTTTCTCCGAGCTGAAATGCTTGCAGCCACACGTGCATGCACAGATAGCAGAGTCTGCGTTGGAGATAGCAGTGGCTGTATTCTGGCCGGACTGACCCTTTACTGAGCAGCAGGGAGGATTTGTATTCTCGGCCGCTCTTATTTCTTGCAGATGCAAAGCCACATTACCGTCTGTGGCCCTCGGTGGCCGTATCACAGCGAGCAGGAAATCTTTCCCCCGGTGGCCGGCTGAGGTTTAATTTTGTTGAAGTGTTGGCAGATTACGGCTTCCTCTGCGCCGCTGTCATGGAGAAACAGGCCGGGCGGGCGGGCGAGCGGGGAGCCGGCACATTGATAAGGACAGCTGCTCGGAGGAGATTTCCCCGGAGGGAGCAGTGAGACAGGACGGCAGAGACACGGCGGACGTTAGGAGGAAACACGGCGGACCACACCGGCTGCTGTTCACGTCCTCCTATTATCTGATACGCAGCTTACACACCAGGGCGCCATCAACTGCTGCTGGCACAATCAGAGGGCTTAAGGGCGCCATCCTGATTGGATTCAGCGGTCCGGGCACCGAAAAGATCAGCAAGCAGATTGATGAGAGAAAAATAATTCCCCCTCTCCACACAGGGTGGATTTAATACAGAAAAACATTCAAGAAAACATTTCTACTTCAGGGGAGAGTTTGTCAAGTTCTAAAGAAACAACAGAGCGAGAAGGAGACAAAGGTGCTGAGAACAATGAGCTTCAGATTCATCAACACCAGGGAGCGAGGAGGAAATTATTTGGTTCAGCTTCACATGAGGAGATCCATCCTCTAATGGGCCCATCAGGGAACAGTCTGTTCATATTAAAAAGTGAAAATGACGATTGTTTCGACGACTTCACTTCTGAAAATCATCCCAGAGGCAACAAGACGAGGATCAATCAGTCATCTTTTCACTCTCACATTCATCTCCTCTTTTTGTTTAGAGCAAACAAAGAACATGAATCAGAACATCATTTTAATAAAACCAGCCACAAACTCTGAACACGCTCCAGAAACACCACTGCTCTCCCATAATCCCTCTGGGTTTCCTGCACGATGACGGAGGAGTGGCTTTATGATTCCAGGCTGTTTAAAGTGTTTTTCCTTTTTCTTCCAAATTTAAATGATATTTAACCAGGAAAGCCTCGATAAGATTAAGAATCTGAGCATCTAGCAGCAGAACAAGATACAGAAGTACAACAATCACAAATAAAGCAGTCAGCTCAGGCTCACGGAGTTTAGTCAGAGTCCAACATCCACGACCTGATGCATCCTCAGAGTGGAAAAGTCTGCTGTGGTCTGAGTCCACATTTCAGACTGTTCTTGGACATCATGGACGTGGTGTCCTCCGAGCTAAAGAGGAAAAGGACCATCCAGACTGTTATCAGAGCAAAGGTCAAAAGACAGCATCTGTGATGGTATGAGGGGCTGTTAGTGCCCATGGCATGGGTAACCTGCACATCTGTGAAGACTCCATTAATGCTGAAAGGTACATACAGGTTTAGGAGCAACATGCTGCCATCCATCTTTTTCAGGGACGTCCCTGCTTATTTCAGAGACACTGAAGACACATTCTGCTCGAGTTACAACAGCAGGGACCAGACTGACCTGCTGCAGTCCACGCCTGTCTCCACTGAACAGGGACTAGACTGACCTGCTGCAGTCCACGCCTGTCTCCACTGAACAGGGACTAGACTGACCTGCTGCAGTCCACACCTGTCTCCACTGAACAGGTGAGCATTATGAAAATACCTGTGAAAAAGCACAAAGAGGTCCACACACCAAAAGATAGCTTCCTTCAAGGATTTTTTCTTTGAACAACAGAGATGATAAACGTATATTTAAATATATGGATACTGATGTCATTTAGTCTCTAATCCTCTGCTGTGGATGTTAGATACTCTAAACAGTCCGTTCAAACATCTGCATATATTCAAAATTAAGATAGATATGCTGATTATAGTCGCATGTTTTATCTTTTTCTGTTTGGGTACCTAATCAGATTGTGATTGTGTCTCAGCTGTATATTGAAAATGGTGACTCACAAACCACTTTGTAAGTCTGAGGCGGAGCCGTGCGGCTCGAAACGTCACTGATTTTCAAATAAAAATCCTTGAAGGTGATTTTGGTGTGTAGATCTTTGTGCTTTTTCATGTGAGAGTTTTGGATCCAGCACCCATGTCATGACAACAGAGACCCTGAACTGTTGAACAACTGAAGTCAAACATGAAGAGAATGTGAAAGAATTCCACCTACAAAGCTTCTACAGTTAGTGTCCTCAGATCACAAACACTTACTGAGTGTTGTTAGCCAGCTATTTCTTTTTTTTTTTGGAATATTTTGCAGGCATCAAATTCAAAATGAGTGAATATTTGCAAAACAGCAGTTTATCAAGTTTAAATTTATCAGTTTGAACATTAAATATCTCTTCTCTGTCATGGATTCAGTTGAATATTGGCCTACTTGTGTTCTGTTGTCAGTATCTCATTGGGGTTTTTCGTGTTTTTACAAATTGCCCAGAGATCAAAAAAGCTGTTTGACTGTGAATTTGAATATTCTCAAAATTATAACTGACTTATGATGATTATAAACCTCCCTGTTTCAGGACATGTTTCAACCGTTGATTAATATCTTTAGCTCATGACACATTGGAGAGATTGAGGATCTTACCACGGCTGCTTTTATAAGAGCAGGATGACCCACAGCAGCAGCAGATGATGTGGTGGAGCCACTTTCAAGCCAGCAGTCAAAAGTATTTCATTTTGATTTAATTATCAGACACCAGATGATGAACCCTAGGGTTTTAACTTTAATTTATGACTCTTACCGACCAAACATGTATTTAAATGAAACTTGGCCTCTGCTGGATCAGAATCCTCCTTCAAAACCAGCCAAGAAGGCGTCACGGGGGGTTTAAGACACTCTGAGTCTTTTTTTGCTGCTGGTGGAGGTTTTTTCAGTCTCCCTCTCTCTCAGCGTTCCCATCCGTCATGTTTCTGACCTTTAAAGTCGTCTCGGCATCAGGAGCATGCACATGAGGAGATGTTTACCAGAGATGACAGCGTGCTCTGAGGTGTTTATGGCAGAAAGTGGAGTGATCATCATGTGTGGGGGCGGCCGCGGCTCACCGGCAGGCAGTCGCTGGAGGAAGTGAAGTCTGTGACGGTGATGCATCACAGCGACACGAGACGCCGGATATAAAAAGCACTTGGCACCTTTTTGCAATATGTCACACTCGCACTAGTAGACACAAGCCGGGGTTATGATCCATCCAGACCGCGGGGGGTGTGTGAAAGTGAAAGAGCAGAGCCATAAATAAAGAGGAGCTTTTAAACATAGTGAGTATTTTATTATCTGTGTGACAGGACGGAGGGAGGAACAATCAGCCTGCTCAGTATACAGAACACAGCAGCAGCGTGAATACCAAACAGGCCTGAGTGATGGCGGAGTGCAGAGATAAAAACACCTCTGGGACGGGAAATATCATCCCTGGAGCTGCAATAACCTCCGATTGAACAGGATCCCAGATTATTAAACATAAAGACGACTGCAGCGTGATACGTAAACACACGGCCTGATCTGCATGCTCAAATCACTACGCCGGCCTCCGCTCTGTTTGCTATCAGGGACATGTGGACCCAAAGAACAAACAGTGATGGAAATATTAACTGTGACATGATTCTATTAAAAAATGTTTGAATTCATGGTTAAAGAGACCTTCACACCTCATACTGAGTAAATTTTCATTTCAGTTAACAGATGAAACTACGACCGTTTGATTTTTTAGTGTTCCTGCTCAAACATGCTGGATGCATGGCTGCGTCTCCCTGCTGCTACAGCCCTGTCTACTTACACAGTTTAACTTCAATAAAAAGAACAACACCCAAAAAATCAAAACCTAACCTCAGTTAGACAGGATACAATATGTTCATACTGCAACATATAATATGTCATACTGAAGAAAATGCTTTTATTTCTACAAATTTAGCAAAGCTGGTTTCATTTTTAGAGGTTTAAAATGATGAATTTAATGATCCTCCTGTTTAAAGTTTAGAGTTTCAGATCAACACTGTCAGATTAACCTGAGTGAACATCGTGATGATCAGACTGCACGGGAATTCTCAGATCCAGGTGAGAGTGTTTGTCCAATTTAAAGTAAGAAACCTCACTAGACTTGTTCCAAGCCACAATATCTGCATTAACATCTTATGTAAAGGTATCAAAACTGAAAATAAGGCCTGACACAAATTAAACTTAATAAATGTTCTAACAGGAGTAGTTATTAAATCTGAATTTAAGACCCTCACTGAGAAAAGTGTTGTTTGTTTCACTGGACAATATTTTCTTATCATAACAGGCAATTCAGTGCCATAGTTTTGCTTTTTATTCTTTGGAGTATAATATTTATCTGGACCTGTTGAGTGAACGTGGGTTAGAATAAGTGTTTTAGATATTTCAGACTTGAAATTAGACAAACACACTCCCTGAGATCAGAGTTTTGTGTCAGTTGAAGGACTTCCATTAAGGATTAACCCACTCCTCTCTCCTTCATCCTCACCTCCTCCAGGTGCATTTAAGGAATTGGAGGATCCTTCATCGTGGTGGAGGGAGAATGATGTCCAGGTCAGTGGAGGAGAGGGGAACTCAGACTCAAAACTTTTTATTTAATCTGATAAAAAAAAAAACAGACTTCGTGCAAAACCTAATATTGTTTTTGCCCTTCAAAAGATGAGTAAGATCATTTTCTCAATCACCATTGATGATAACAAGGCAAAGATCTTGAGTTTGATCACTCAGTGAGGGAGGGTGACATCAGGAAGAAAAGCGCTGTCTCAAAAGTTGAACCCTGAGGCATGTATATGCTCAGGAGCTGAGGATGGACATGAGAAACATCTGTAATTTATAATATCTCCTCCACTGACCAGAACATCATCCTCTCTGCCCCATGATGAAGGATCCTTCAGTTCTTTAAATGCACCTGGAAGAGGTGAGCATGAAGGAGGGAGGAGGCTTCTGGAGGAGGAGGTCCTTCAATCTAAGATGCACCGGGGTTGCTTTGGAGATGTGGCATCAGGTGAAAGTCACACCTTCACTCTGCTGATCACAATGCTCACTCAGCTTGATCTAACCGTTCTGATCTTATGGTTGGTACAACGCGTCAAAAAGCAGCAGAAGTTTGCTTCAATCATTGATTTTTAAAGCCAGCTGATCAGCCATTTTTTGCAGTTATGGACCTCTGTGTTTGTTGCAGTGTTATCAAACAGGTTTCTCTAAGATTTGGTTTGAACTGAAAATATAGAGGCTAATAAAAAAAACAATAAATAAAATGTCAGTTCCTCATTAAATTAAATATTTGGATGACATTATAATTCATGAGATAACCTTAACTTTATGCATGCATCAATATTATATTTAATATTTTAAAATAACTCTCTGGGAACTCCGGCTTCCTACCTTAGACCAAAAACATGCTCATTAGGTTGATTGGTGACTCTAAAATTGCCCTCAGGTGTGAGGTTGAGTGGTTGTCTGTCTCTATATGTTGCCCTGCGATCGACTGGTGACCGGTTCAGGGTGTACCCCGCCTCCCGCCCAATGACAGCTGGGATAGGCTCCAGCCCCCTGCGACCCCGAAAGGGATAAGCGGTATAGAAAATGAATGAATGAATGAATTTTAAAATCAGACAGACACATCTCTCTCACCACATGTTTGCAGAGAGAAGGCTGTGCCTCGAACTCATGACTGCCACTGATGAGAGCATCAACTAAAAGCCTCAAAGCCAACATCTATCAGCCTGTCAGCAGCTTTTTTTGTACTTAAAGAGAGGGGCTCATCATGTTGGACCTTTCAGAGGGAGCCTGACACTAATGAGCACTCGTTCATCACTGGAATAAAAGCAGCAGGACGATTAGTCCTCCGAGTTTCTGCAGAGCGAGCGTCCATCAGCGTGACGTATGGACGACTTACAGGAGCTGCTACGAGCCGTGATGCGTTTGTGTGACCGTACATCAATCAGCACACTCAGCCATGTGGACATTTATTACAGGACAATAGATGGTTGATTCTGTAAACCATAACCTGGGTTTGTTTAAAGGATGTTCAGGCAACAACCTCCAGCACTGAAGAAACAGAGAGGACTCCTGAATCTATTTTTCATGGATACATTATAAACATATGGAGGCCTGTCCTGTGAGGGGATAGTATTTTCACGTCTTCACAGTGAAAGCTTACGTCAGTTTGCTTCACCTGTGACTCTTATTCAACAGATCCAACACTTTTTTAATGATGAATAAAACAGAAGTCCTTCACAGAATTTAGGGGCCGTTTACACGAACACAAAAACGGTCGAATACGGGGAGTTTTCATTGCGTTTCGCCTCCCGTTTACATGAGACCTGTGCCTGGAGTGCCTGAATCCGCAAACTTTTGAAACCAGGGTCCAGAGTGGAGAGTTTTGAAAACGGATCAGTGTCGGGCTTCATGTAGACGAGATTCAAGATTTCAGGGTGAAACGCTGACGTCACGGCATGCGCAGTACTCTTTCACATGAAGGCTGCGCGCACATACCAGGAACAACAACAGCTTCGGCCGTCTGCCGAGCAACATGTGTGCAGCTTACCGTGCTCGGTTTGTTATCCAGACAAAACTACACAGACAGATTTGTTGTCCAGACAAGAAACTCCTGTGTCTACGTGTGTCCACTCTCCATTGTTTTGTTTGTGAAAAGTTTTTCTTCACCGGTAAGCGTATGTGTGTTGTAACAACGCTGTTTCTCTGCAAGCCTACATCGCCATCTACTGGCCTGGCATGCACACTACAGCGTTTTCAGTCATTCTCGCGTCTCCGTCTGGACGCGGATTGTTTTTGAAAACGCAAAGGAAAAACCTTTCGGTTTCTGGTGAAAACATTGTCGTGTAAACGTGGCCTTAGGGACGCTCCTGTTGGCATTTGTCTGTTTGTCTGAGAGCTAGATAACGCAAAAGAGATTTTGAAGACATTTTCAGGGTTTGTTGGTCATAGAACGAGGGAGAACTGATTAAATGTTGGTGGTAATGGAGTGATCCAGCCCAGATCCATATTCAGGATTCTCTTTAAGTATACAAAACACTGTGAGACAGGCAGTTGTCCACATTTTCACCAGTATCTCTGCTAACTAATGTCTTCAGGTTTGTGCTCCAATGAAACAGCACACCTGCCAGCTGCTTCTCTCTGCACCTGAGCAGTGGAGTTTTTTTAGGGTTATTTCACTATTTCACTCGGGACGCAGAGTTGCTGGGTTCATTAATGTCACTTTTTGGCCGAAGCAGCCACAAATAAAGCAGGAGCAGACCAGGAGGCAGACGTGGGCGACGGTCGCCGCCCTCTGTGAGCCAACTGCCTTCACCATATAACATGGCATATATCCTCGCCAAGGCTTTTTGTTTGGCTAAAGTGATGAATCCTGATATAAAAATATTCTAATGACAAATTATTAAGGATGCATGTTTTTAGCAGCAGAGGCATGAAGACAACCCCCTGTGGGGCCTGATGTCTTAACCCTGTGGTTAAACCTCGTAAAGACTCTCAGAGCAGATGAAGTAATCCCAGCCTCCTCCCATGTGAACAGAGAGGGCCTCTCCTGGTATTATTTTCCTCTTTCTTCAACATTTGAGGATAAATATTGAATTATCCGGGTGGCCTGGTGTATTACACACATGTCACAGAGAAACTATTTCAGTCTGACACTGATCCGGGACATTTTATCGAGGCCGGGGAGACAATGGAGACATTAATGGCTGCTGTAATTGCATGGAAAGTCTAAAATAGAAAGATGAGTGAAAAAAGATAAAATCAGGAAGTAAAATGGGAAAGTGCTTCTGAAAAAGACACCAGAGAACAATCTGTATCCATCTCTGCATAAATGTTTGACAAATCGTCCAGGAGACGAGCCAACACTCGGAGAAGGAAATACAGTACAGCCTAAGAGCAAGATTACCGTAATACTTATAAGAAGAGATACAGTACAGAATAACAGCAGAATTACCGTAATATTTACAGAGGAAATATTATATAGTCTTTGTCCATTACTGTAATGTTTATTAAGTATTTTAATTCTTTGTTCAGGGTCACATCGCCTGGCTGTTGCAGCTTGTTCTTGTTGGTGATTCAGATCCTGTAACTGTCTTTTTTTGGAGGGAGTGGATCAGAATAATCAAGGCTATTCTCAGATCAGATTTGCACTTTTACAATCAGGACTGATTGGTCCTCAGAGGGCAGAGTGTTGTGAGAAATCTAAATATCACCTCCTCTAAATCCACGTAAACCCAAATGCCATGTTTAGCCTCAAATGTAGATGTTTTTGTTTTCTCTTCTCTCTGTACATTTGCAGAAAGTAACGTCTAATGACATAATTTAAGTTTTTGAAATCGGAATAACAAAAATACTTCTATTTTTGCTCTGCCATGAGTTTTAACTTGTATCTACATCTATTTTCAAAACTGCATATGTTTGGGGATCATGCTACTTTGTGCCTGGACGGTACATCCTAGACTGGTCACCAGCCAATTGTAAGACCAACCCATAGAGATGGACAACCATTCACACACACTCACACCTAAGGGTAAGTTAGAGTCTCCAGTTAACCTAACAAGCATGTTTTTGGTCTGTAGGAGGAAAGCAAAGTGCCTGGAGAGAACTCATGGATGCACAGGGAGAACATGCAGGCCTTCCCTGATTGGGGAGTCAAACCAACAACCTTCTTGCTGTGAGGCACCAGCACTACCTGCTGCACTAACATGCCACCCTCATGCAACATCAGTCAGAGCAAAACCGTGCAGTGAGGAGAAAGCTGTGCACGTGCATGCCTCTCCTGTGGTTACGGGGGGATATGACATTATGAATAAAAACACATTAGCCAAAACAAAGACATAATATGAGGATAAAACCTTTGTCCTGAACTAAACACACAAACATTTGGACTGACAGCTTTTAAGGTTTACCACCTCTGAGCTCTGACTGTAATTTTTAAGAGGAGGGAGGATTTGAGACATTTTGGACAGTTTTGATGTGCGGCTTTAAAATGCAGAGTCAGTTGAACATTAAGAGCCTCTTCATTCAA
Organism: Cetoscarus ocellatus; assembly: GCA_037902135.1. Lineage (NCBI taxonomy): Eukaryota > Metazoa > Chordata > Actinopteri > Labriformes > Labridae > Cetoscarus > Cetoscarus ocellatus. The sequence continues at coordinate 70,755 of JBAMNC010000754.1, forward strand.
GGAGTCCTTAAATTTCTATAACTTTAACAAACTTCATTAAATTTATCTTGTTGACTCTCCTGCGTTCATTCATTGAAAACATCAGAAATCTTGTTCCTATTACGGTGCCACAAAGCTCACAGAGGCAGCACGCTCTCTCACGCTGCTGTTGTTGTTGGGTGCGGCGCCGTGCCCCCCCCCAACAATTCCCCTTGAATGAGATTTCACTCTCCACTTAATCTCTTTATTCGTGTGGAGAGGCTTTTTTGTGCCTGATGTGCCTTAATCCTCCGCCTGCATGGGCACAGGCGCAGCTTTGATCAGCTCCTGTTTGATGAGAGATATCGACGGGCCTCCGCCGACACAGACCACGACCACGCTACACCAACACCCCCCCCCTCCCCGCCTCACTTGTTGGTGCTGATGAGATTAAAAAGCAGAAGATGGAGGCATCAAATGTGTGGAAACATGGAGGAGGAAAAAGAGAAACCTGATTTATGAGTGCAGTCTTTTTATTCTCCTGACCAGCAGCTCACAGGTGAACCTCAGATCTGCAGCTTGTAATGTTTTAGTCTGACGATGGAACAGCGGTGAAAACCTCTGATGTAACACATCAGGTTAATTTACTGCAAGTATAAAAGTTACTGAAGTCGCAGAGAGTCATTTTTATTGGTATTTAAATCTTCTGGTTTGTGAAATTGTAACTGTCCAAACAGCGTTTATGTGTCACTGTGTTTTTATGTGGACAAAGAGGTTTCTGAAAACTTCACGTGTGGATTATTTTTGTAAACGTATGAGGAAGTCCTTCATTTTTAAAACACCCGCCCACGTGGACGTGGTCTCAGTGCTCACACAGTGGAGCAGCTCAGGCTCAAACCCCCTCACAGTGAAACGTGCAGACGGTGCGTCCCCTCGCCCTCTGCAGAAGGTTAATAATGATCCCGCTGTGACTTCAGAGAGGTCAGTGCAGACTCTGACACTGGATGAGAGCTCAGCTTGTTCGTGAAAACTGTTGTCCCGGAGGTTCACGGTCCCAGTCGTGGCTGTGTGACATTTAGAAACACCAGTAATGTGCTAATGATGCAGGTTTTTCTTTCTCTGCATCCTGCCTCCAGAGGAAGGGGCTGCAGCTTCTTGTTTGGCTTCTAAGAGTCCAGAGGATTATTAATGTCCAATTAACCCAGACTGAAGGTGTGGGGGTGTGCTGGTGACATACACACTTTTCTTATTGTCAGGAGGCTGTCGGCAGGCTGTCAGATGGAAAAGTCACGACTGATGACGGACACGTGCTCTTATCAAGAAGCTCACAATAAAACCAATAAAGATCACATTAAAAGATTATTTAGTGTATTTAAAACTTTAAATAATGTTGATGATAAAGGAGTTAAAATCTAAAAATCCCTCAAGTAACGTGGTAAATTATTTCTGTCACATGTCATCACACAGTAAATAAGTCTCCGGTTGCTTGGTCAGTATTTTGGCTTCTTTACTGCCTGTTAATGCTGTTCTGTACGGACACCACTGGTCTGACCAGACGTAGACCTCTCTGCTTTGTCATGCTCATGGATGATGAGGGGGAACATATCAAAGTGCAAAGGTTTGAGGGTTTTGATTCACACACAAATCTTTTTTTCTTTTTTGTCTTCCTCCTAACCTCAGGGCCTTAAGAGGGAGTTCATCATGCCCCAGAACCCTGGCAGAAGCTCCTACATGTCATATATCTCAAATATCAAATTCATCTTCAACCATTACTGATAAATAATTGTCAGTCGTCTTGTTGATGCTGTGGTCCTTGTGAGTGAATATTCTTATTTTGTCTGGATGTATGTGCGTGGATGCAGGTCCTCTCCCTGTTTGGTCCTCCTGGAGGTGTTTTTGGTGCGACGCATGTCACAGGATGTGATTGGCCCCTTAAACTGCAGGTAAATTAAAGATGGCATCGGCCTGCCCCGTCTAAAATGTAGACTTTTATGTGATTCAACCTCTGTCATCAGTCAGATCCATCTTCCAGATCCATCTTCCAAATCCATCTTTATGTCTTAATAAAGGTATCTGCAAATGTGAATTTGAATAAAATATGACTTATAAACTGGTTAATGCTTAATAACTTGCACTGAAAAAAAACTTTGAATTGTTTAGTATCACTAGTTGCATTGATTTTAATACATCAGTGTTGACAAATGACTTCTTTGCTATGCTGTAAGGAGAAACCGTTCAGGTTTTTTTAATGGAGGATCCAGAAGCAGACAAAACAGTCTCAGTGCTTCCCAGAGGTTTATTGTTGCAGAAAAAAGGCAGTCTGTTAGCTAGTGGAGTCTTGGCACTGCTGGCCCTTCCAAGGCTGTCTTGTAGTTTCCAGAGTTGAGTGGATGGAGCTGAGTCTGGACACAAAGAGAAGAAAATGAATTAGAATCAGGAGGAAGAACTCAGATCGAAAAGGTACAGAGACGAAGACTAAATACTAGCACATGGATGAGGAAAAATCTGGCAGTGAATGGAGCTTTACCGTGCTTCTTATACTGAGGCTGATGACAGGAGATGAGATGCAGGGGTTAAAGTTCATCCAGGTGAAGGACTGCAGGGAGAGGACACAGGGGGGCAAAGGTCACAGCCAGGGCTGAAATGGTCAAATAAGAAAAATCTAGTGTTAAAAAGTTTGTCCTTCAGACTCTGAGGACATCATAACATGACCTTCATGGTTAGCAAAGTTGCCCTTCTCTGGCCTAGACCTGCTGAACCTAACCTGAGCAAAGAGAGAAGATGTTTAAATAGAAATCCAAAATCAGAGAACATGACCCGGGCGGACCAAACCGCTGATGAAGCCTGATAGTCCTAACAGGACGTGCAGAGCCTGCTGCACTGACACACACTCTCTGCTTGTATTGAGATGTTCACTTCCTGTCAGCTCGAACCGTCTCTGTAGAAAATCCCCGTCTGCAGCCTCTCACAGAATCAGACTAAATGTGAGAGCTATTTTTCCACTTTTGCTCTTTTTTAAGCAGATTGTCTCCTCTTGAACACAAAGCTCCCGCTGCCCCCTGACACTCCTCACGGCACAGCGGAGCGCGCTCAGAGCGGAGGAATTATAAAACCAGTGAAAGAATCTCAAAACAAAGAGCACTCGAGCAGCGATCTGCGAGCGCCGACGGCCTGGATGATTTTTTTATTTCTTCTTCTTCTTCTCCGCTGCGTCCTCTTTTCTCTTTAAGCCAGGAGTTATATTATGGGTGCAATTTAATATCTGAGAGGAGGGAGGATCTGGATTTTCATAATCTTATGATAAGGAGAGGGATTAAGAATAAAGAAGGGATTAATTCGCCTGATCTGCCAATATGGTGGACCAACAATTTCCCCCCAGGAAGCGATATGTTCTCCTCCTTGTACAAACCCCAGAATAACCCAATTATCCTCCTCTGATGACACGTCAACGGGCTACAGCGCCACCGTGACCCGGCGATGGTTTTTATTCAAACACGTGATCCGTGACCTGATGAGATGGCGCGTTAACCAATCAGATGGAGCTGAGCATGGACGTCAGATCAATGGTCTGAATGATCTCAGTGACACATGGGTGATATAACAATTATCTTTAAGTGTCATTATTTTAAGTGCGGTTGCTCCAGTTGAGCACAGAGAGGAAGTGGGGCTGAATCGTCCGGTCCATCAGAGGTCCACGTTTCCTCCACAGCTGTAAAAGGACATAATGACGACCTGCCACAGAGATGAGTGAGTCGGTCTAAAGTAGATGTCACCATCTGAATAAGAATGACTTAAAAAACGAAAGAGGATGTGAGGTCATTCTGAAACTGTTTGTCAAACTTTATTTCTGACTCTGGTTCAAGTTCTGCTTAATGCAGTCTTTTCACCAGTTAACCGTCATATCTTCATCCAGAGGAACGTGCCCCTGATGACAGATCTGTGGTCAACGGGCTTCTTCTTCTGCTCAGCAGGTTGGTGCTCATGTCTCACAGCTAGAAGGTTGCTGGTTCAACTCCCACACGGGCCTGGGCCTTCCTGTGGTGGAGTCTGCATGTTCTCTAAAGCTGTGTTTCCACTGAGTGGTTTGGTTTAGTCCTGTTTGGAGCAGTAAGCCCTGATCTCGCTTGTGTTTCCACTTCCAGCAGTACTTTCACCTGGGGGGGGGTAAGGTGGAAGATGATGGTGACTCCCTCTGCACTTTCTCCTCTCCAACAGCATCATGGCAGGTGCACACCTCAAGGCAGCGTCGTTCCCTGCGATCTTTCTCAGCCGCAGCAGGAAAAGCCTGGTACTTCAGACCAATCAACAGACGGCAGGGTTTCAGCTCCAGCTTGTGAGGTCCTCTGGTCCTCTTAACAGGTGAATGTCTACAAATCCACACAGAATATGTTGATGAATCGCTCAGGACAGTATTGAAGTGCCATCCCACGCTGCAGCTTTATCTTTATTTCATGGTAAAGAAAAATTTACAGCTGCTTCATGCTGAACTATGTTCAGACTCAGTGGCAGGAACGACTGCAACTACAGCCTCAACTGGAGGAGGTTACAGGGCTCAGGGCAGACTGAGGTTTTTGCTGGCTTGCGAAGGGGAGTGGGGGGAGGCGCAACAGTCTGTCGCCCTTCGGGTATTCAAATTTTGAATGTCAACAACCATTTATATGCCATCGTTAACGTTATTTTCTGACTGGCTGATATGTAGCTGTATGTTATTTTTTGATTGCCTGATGGGTAGTTGATCGTATTGACTGGGTTGTGTGAAGAACTAAAAACGTTACAATGTCTGATACTCCAGTTAACTGACACCAAATGCATGAACCTCATTAATTGGTATCGGTTAACTGGAGTATCGGACGTTGTAACAACATTTTTAGTTCTGAAAAGAGGAAAAGCACAGCACTTCTCCTTTAATCCAGAGTTTTGCTAAAGAAACTCCGGCTGCAACGTGTGCAGGAGTTCCTTCGTCTGATCCCAGGATGCTGTCCTCCTTCTCACAGTTTTCAGATCACACCTCTTGTTTTCATTTCCCGGTTCATGTCAGAACCTTTACGCACTCTCTGTGCTGGAGGTGAAAAGTGTGTGAGCGCCTGCAGGCTGTCGCAGCCTCGGCGTGGACCTCCCCGAGGGCCCGGGCGAGCGGCGCTGCCCATCACGCCAAGTGTGGGAGTCCGTTTATTGACCCCGTACACCTCAGCGGGCTTTAGCATGTTGAGTTTGGATGGGAGGCTTGGAGTCTGCTGGTGGAGCGAGCGGCTGAGTAAACAGAGCGAGGTTCATGTGCCCACGGGAAAGATTTAGGAGTGATCAATAGTTAAAGAGCCATAATTAGACGGAGTGGGCTGATTGGAGAGCTTCAGTCTTCTGATTTTTAGTTTTTGGCTCATTTAAAGCTAAAAGGGGAAACTGATGCGTTGGAGGAACTGCAAACATTTAAATTTTCATTTCCCATCATGCCTTTTTGATTGAATATTTTGCTGTCCTTTCAAAGAGCATATTTAATAGAGGACACTCAGCCGATGATAGACCACTCTATAAACAGGCGTGCGTGGGTGGGTCTGTGCCTCGGAGGGTCCTCTAACATCAGCGGCGCCTGTGTTTGGATGAAGAAGCTGTTTTTAATGATCCCCAGAGACCAACACTATATTTAAAATAATCCTGAGCTCCAGGGAGCATCAACTCCTAATCACCCGGCTCCCCCTCCCCCCGCGATACAGATCAGTGCCCATTATAACCCTCATAAAACACCGCCGTTTAACGCCATCGCCGCTCAGCCGAAACATTAAACACGCTGCAGGAAAACACACATCGCTTTGTTGCTCTGGATAATGGGACTGCCCCCCCCATATTTAAAAATAGGTTTCTAATGATCAGGGGTGCACATCAGCCGATATTCTCTCTCTTTACAAACATCAGACGTCCCTTTCAGATGTATTTCTGTTTCATTGCATCCATTTAATTATTTTTTTTAAGTTGTTTTTTTATAAAGGAACAAAGAGCACAACAACAGCAACAACCAACACAATACAGTGACAGACAGGGTGGGGGCATTATCATATCATTTTTAGAGATGCAAAATATTACAGGGGCAACCTCAGCACTGGCAGACACCTGCCCAAGAAGCTGAACAAAACCTTGACTTACAAAGATGACGTTTTGGCTCAAACTGACCACACATTTCCCAAGCAGCAGCAGCAGCAGCAGCAAAACCAGAAAAGTTCACAATGCACCTCAAAGCCCCATCATCAGTGAACGCCCACCTCTGCAGCTCATTAGTAAGATTCACAAAAGAACCAAAGGTGGATTCTCCCGCTCTATATCTGCCTCCAACACAGACTTTCACCATGAAAGGGACGGGACAGTCCAAAGAAATATGAGACTCATGCTCAAAAACATCTGCATAGACATGGGTGTTGGCAGAGACTGGTTCAGAAACATCGGCACATTGGATATCAGCAAAAATCCAACAGGGTGCGTCCCCAGTTGTTTCACATGCATGGTTATGCCTACTTGAATACTGAACAACATTTAAGCACAACGCACCAACACAAGTATGCTGGAATAAGTACAAATGAAGCTGAAATGTCCCACGGCAGATAAGTACTTAAACACAACACAAGCTCACAGTCACATACAGATGACAGCACACCACCAAACTCACACTGAACAGACAGAATAAGTGCAGACTGCTCAGTAAAAATAAATACTAACTAACACATCAGTCAAAGGCCACCAGGTCCAGGCATCAGATGAACAGATCTATCATGAACACGACTGTTTCATTTTTAACCAACATTTTAGTTTCTTTTCAAAGTCAAACACCATCACAGCCTCAGACATGTTTGTTCCTGAAGGTGCTCCTCAGACTGACTCCCCCCTCTCTAAACTCTGAGACTCCTCTGGGCTCTGGGTTTTATCCTATCGATTTGCTTTTCCGGATAAAATCATTGATGGTGGTGGTGCAAAGGGGAGGAGTCAAATGTAAAACTATAAAAATAAGACAAGCGTCTGTAAATGTTTGGTAACTGTCAAAGGACTCTATATCTGCTATAATTTATTCATGGAATATAATATATTTAATAAAGTATCTCTTTTCTGCTCATGGTGTGTAAACTAAATTAATGCTGATATATGACAGAGACAGGGATTATTTATAAAGAAGAAAAAGTCAACCTGTCAGACAAACTCTGATCTGTTTTTAAGATCAAACATGAAGGGAAATATTGTTTTTGTGGGAGAATTAGCTCAAAAGAAGTCAAAATAAAAACAATGATCTTGGGTTTTATCATTTTCATATGTCATATTGGCACCAGCCCAGTTTTTTTTGCAATCCATGCCTCATTACTAGCTTTGCATAATAGGGGTCATGGCTGATACAATCAGGAGGATCAAGACCTGCCCCCCCCCCCCCCCCCCGTCAGTTTGAGTGAAGTTATTTTAATAAAAGATTTTCAACATGGCCGCCACATGGACTGGACATAAAGCCTCCTTTACAAACCACCAGTCAGGCTTTATAGACATTTTTTAAAGTCTGTACTAAAGTCATAGTACAGACTGATTCTGGGTCCTGAGGTCCTGGATCTGCTGTATCAGGCCATAAAACAAGACCCCTGACGTGGACATAAGACTAGAGGTTTCAGTGTTTGCAGGAAGCATCAGATAAATGTGGGTGAGTTTCTAGAAACATGAGTATCCGTCTTTAAATCTTCTGGTAAATATCCTCTCAGGGTATAAAGACAGAAGCTGTCCCGGGACATCAGGCTGATTCAGATATCTGACTCTTTTTCCTCTGCTGCGTCAGCCATCAGATTAATAACAGAACAAGAGGAAAATATTGTGAGCATATGGAGAGATTATGGACAGATGTGGGAGTAAACAGGAGCGATACATCCAATCACAGCACTCCTCTTACATAACAAACACTCGGGCATGTGGGCCACGCTCCGTGTGGATCCATCTATCTCTAACAGATATGATGAATATCGGAGCGTGACCCTCCCTGATGCATCGCTGCAGCCTGATCCTCCTCTTTGTTTCTCCATTATTATTATTCTGGACCAGAATTCACAGGTGCATTTTTCATTCTGCCTTTCATTATTTGCTCAGATTAATACAAGCGAGCAATCGGCGGCGGCGGCGTGGTCGGCTAAGCTGTGTCTAATAGGCTGGAGTCTAGACATCCCCCATACCAATTATCCACTGTAAATAGAATCCAAGCTCGGGCTCAGGGCTTTGTTTATTCAATTCTGTTCACTTCATATCAGCGTGATTATAATTAAGGAGAATAAACACCTGCAGAGGAGGTGAGGCTCCAAGAACCTACATGTGTCCTCAGAGCAGGAGGACCTGTGGTGTCAGGCGATAAATACACTCATAAAAATATTAAAGTTCTGCAGTCAGGATCACAGACGAGGGTTTCTTATCAAAGTGAGCATTTTTCTCTCTCTGCATCTTTATTACAAGCAGATGTCCAACTCAGAGCTAAAACACTCACTAATGAATCTGTTTCCAAACAGCAAACGCTCGATCAGAGGGCGACGCAGACAACAAGTGGAAGTACTTTGATTTGACGCTCAGCGTTGAAAAAAGAAGCTTTGGCTGTTAAGTGCTCTTTTTAACAATAATCATGATGCATCTTCAAGCTTGAGGGTTTTACTTTATCCTGCCATTATGACCTACTGTAAGCAGGATATTATTCATCCAGTCAGGGCTTATGCGGGTTACAAGATGCTGATTCATGGCGTTGTCAAGTCAAAATTCAAGTTTAAGTCTTTTTAACCCCCCGCATTGTTGTAGAAATAGTCTAGAATGGAGATTTTTAAACTTTCTCTGGTGAGGGCAGAAACAGACAGAGACAAAATCTCAATCACACTTTATTAATCACTATGCCAAACAGCCTCTTTATAATGAGCTACAGTATATTATCAATATGTTGATTTTTTATCTTCCCATAAAAACTGACAAACTGCTGTTTCTCATGAAAAATGAAAGCTGTATTCATTTGATCTTTCTAGATGTTGTACATCATCAGATGGCACGCTGTTTTGGTTTAAGTTGGTGCACATTGATGCTGTGCCTGCATGTTTCCTCTGATAATCAAGATCTGATAATGGCCTGATTTCACAGGACCAACGTGCCTTGATTGCAGAGTCCTTATTCATTTATATATAAAAGTTATATTCTGGTGGTCTTTTAATGTGCTGTGTAGTGACTCCAAAGGACCCCTGATGACCGTGGCTGGAGTACCAGCACCCTAACACAACGGTAATGTGAGGCTAGAAGTTTTTAAAGTTAAATCTCTTTGCTTCTTGCTTCCAGTCTTAAGGACCTCGTGTTGAACTTTTCAGAGCTCAACTTTCCGATGGCAGTGCTTTGACTTCACTTCCAGTGGGCAAGGACCTGTGCCATCAGTCCAAACAAGTTTAGTTAAGCTTGGATCTTCTCTTTCCAACATGCCCACTGTGGCAGAGAGAGGTGTGTATTAGGGTTACACAGGCGGGCCTTCTGTTCTCTAGATTCTCTGCAGAAGCTCAGATCTGCAGCCTGAAAACTCTGACTCCTTAACATACAGAAATGAACTGAACATGTGCTGCAGCCGTCCTGTAGCCAGCACACACCTGGTGTTTGGACCCTAATGTCCTCCAGTTTAGCAGCCACAGCAGAAGAATCCTCCTCCTCTTTGCTTCCTCTGCAGACTCAGAACTCATATTCATCACTTACACCCAACTTCCCAGAAACAGAGAGATTAAACTGTGAAATCATAAATGATCCTCAGAGTTTCTGAGGAATCATCTTCTGCTGTGACTCAGACACACACACACCTCTGCTGCACACATTCACACATACACACCCACACACACACCCACAGTCACACACACACACACACACACACACACACACACACACACACCTGGACAGACGTCACCTGCTTACATGGCAGAAAGAAGAGAGTCTGCGCCCGCAGTCTTCATCCAGGAGACGCTACATCACAAGTGACACTCAGTCTGAGGCAGAAATCAGAGGATAGACGGGCTGAATCTTTCATGAATTTGATCATTTCTTATTCATAACGACTCTCTCCAATATCCCTGCTGTGGACTGATCTGCAGCCGACAGACGACCTCCATCAGTGACCTTCAGACCAGTTAAAGTTGGAGAGCAGAGCAGAGAGCCTCAGCACACTCAGATAAGGGACATCGCTGACGTCTGTGCAGGACTGTTACCTTTCCAGAGCGATCCCACCATAACGTCACCATCTGTCACAGCTTACGTAACACAGGCTGGTTTTGGCTGCTTCAGGACTTTATTGATTATTTATTAATAAAATCCTGATCCTTCACAGGCTTCTCTGTCAGTCTGTTGTCTCTGTCATCCCTCCTCTCTCACCTTTTCATCTGTTAGACTGAATAAGAATCTGAGAGCTCGGCCTTCTCCAAAAAGGACCTGTGGTCTTGGTTAGTGCTGCAGCAGGACTCTCATGGAAACAGAAGAGAGGCCACACTGACCAGCTGTCTACTCAGAGACACCCTGAACAGTTCCTCACCCTGCAGATGTCTTCAGAGACCTAAAAAACTGTTTACAAAAACACTGCCTACCTGTGGACATGGCCCTGGTCTTGTTTTAGTCCTCCATGCAGCATCTCTGAGACTCTTCAGATATGATTCTGAAACAGGAGCTGTAACACCTGAAGCCGACCTTGATCACACTGACCTGTATTCAGGTGTGCTCTTTCTGCAGATTATCAGCCTTTTTCAGGTAGTTAAAGTTTGAGGGCAGACAGAGGTGAGTTTGTGAAGTTCTTCCCTGACTACAAAGAGCACCTGAATCCTTTAATTCTTCCTAACAGAGCCGGAGAGACAGAGAGAGACAAAAGAGACGAGGACGGAGGCGCAGAGGAAGAGGACCATGTTTCATCATGGACACTCACTGGCTGCTTTATTATCTATAACCACAACCACAAGACAACACAAACAGCCAATCACATGGCAGCAACTCTTAAGGTCAAACAGATCATCAGGATGGAGAAAAAAGGTCATTTAAGAGACTTTGAACATGGCTGTTGGTGCCAGAAACTACTGATCGTCTGAGATTTTCATGCACAACCGTCTCACAGTGGTCACAGAGAATGGTCTGAAGAAGAGAAAATATCCAATCTTGAAGCAGATGGGCTACAGGAAACTGAGGCTATAGTTCACATGGGCTGACTAACATAGGGCAGAAGAAGATTGTAAAAAGTTGCCTCCAGTGGTCTCCACAGTCATCAGATCTCAATCCAAGGAGCACCTGTCTGTGGGCTGTAGCGGACACCAGATAGCATGGTAACTTATCAGAATCTGAATCAGTTTTATTGGTCGGGTATTTTAGACATACTGGTTTCCTTCATTCTCTAAGTACAGAATATATACACATAAACAAACAGGACTGAAGAAGAAAAACAAAAAGCAGGGATTAAACTTTTAAATACAATAAAAAATAAGGTAAGAAATAGAATATGTACAATATTAGCCCATAACACCTGCAGAAGTGTCCTCAGAGAAACTGTGAGTGATGTGTTAAAGTCAAGAGCAGCTTTAAAAGGATAAACTCTCCTGCTTGGACTAAACTCTGAACTAAACCAGTTCCTGGATCAGTCCCTGTCGTTGAGTCCTGTGATGGTCTGCTGCAGAGATGCTGAGTGATGTTAGCATGTTCATGTTTTCACAGAAAGTGACTGTGAGGGATCAGAACTTTATTATGAAGTCTGTTATCAGCCTGGTTACCTGCTGATGTGATGCAGTTATCATTACTACAGCGGTGTGATGAGTTAACTCGTCACCCTGGTGGTGTTGGTTCCTTGTGTCCTCACTGCACACGAACCACTCCAGGGGTGGACTGGCAGTGAGCAGAGACCACCTCTTTCCGGCAAACTTGGTGCGGTTGTTTGTACTGAAACATGATCGACTGCTGACTTCATTTATATCCAAACAAAGCGAGCCGAGCAGGGACATTTAAAGCTCCTGGATGTGAACATCCTGAGAGGACTGCTTCAAACCACCATCAGCTGTTCGAGGTACACCTACAGAGTACAGGAGCACTGGGCTCTGTGGGGTCAGTTCACTCAGTCTGTTCTTAGACGTATAAAAGTTTACGGCCGTGTAAACGTCCTCTAACAGCTGCTGGACTGTGACACTGAAGGTGTTTCAGAAGATCAGTCTGAGGAAGTCTTAAACCCAGAGAGGACCCTCACAGACCAGCAGATGAAGAACCTGTGCTGTTAAATCTTCATTCTTCATTATGTTTGGGCAGCTGAAGAAAATATTTGACATTGAGCGACTAAAGTGGCAAAGACACGACCCTCTCCACCTCAAACGTTTCCTCATCTTCATCACGTGTGACCATCATCTGCTCCTTCTCCTCCGGAGTTTCCTGTTCAAACAGATCTGTGCAGTTTCCAGACCCTCCCCTGATGCTGGCTGTGCCTTGTTAAAGAGGATAAATTGGTGTGTTTTCAACATCATTATCATGCTGCTCAGTTCACTGCTCTTACGCCTCCTAGATAAAAGTGTTGTCATCCTGCAAGACAGAGCAATTAGAGAAGAAATGCATCATGGGATGGTAGAGAACACAGGATGAAGATGATGAGATATTTACACCAAAGAGAGACTGAGGCTCCTGCAGCGTCACACTGACAGCAGAACTTCAGTTATCCACGTCACTGATGGCTCCTGGGGTTTCCTTTGACCTTTGGACCTTTGAGAAGCTTCATAGTCCGCTGCATGCCCATGACCTCTGCTGTGAACGTGGATCTGGATCTACGAATGTTAAACAACCAAAGCTCTCACTGATCAGTCTGACCAGACCAGTGTGCAGATATCATGTCAATAACAGGGTATAATAAAAGGCCTTAAGTGTTACTTAGCTGGCCTTTAACCATTTTCATTTCTCTGACTTATTTTAAGTATAGGGAGGAATAATGTGTGGCTTCACCAGGTGTTTAGTGATTATTTGTTATTTATTTAATGTCTATATGATTTCAAAAGAGTCATAGGAGCTTATTTTTGATAGGATTTTTCAATTTATTACAATAGAACATTTGGGGGGAAGAAAAATAGGGTTAGGGGTTAGGGTTATATGTATATATATATATATCTATATATTCATGAGGCAAATATGATTGTTGATTATTTTGTATGAGATTTAGTAACTGGATACATTAATCAGGAAATGGAATAACGGACTTTTGATACCTAATGGAGAAGGGGCAGGATTTAATAAGTCTGAACTTCTACCCACTCCTTTTTGAGCATGTAGATAAATTCAATTACTTTTTTATTGTTATTTTGCTATATTTGTACACACGTACATACCATAATTTCTGGACTACAAGCCGCTACTTTTTTCCCATGCTTTGAACCCTGCGGCTTAAACAATGATGTGACTAATTTAAAGGTTTTTTTACACAACATTTAGCCTCGTCACATCAGATTTAATTTAGAGTTAATAAATCTTTCTGTGTAACATATATGTGTGTGTAAATATCTCGTGTTACAACATGGACAGTGCCAGAGCATGTGAACGAGTGGAGCGATGAAATGTCCCTCTGGCACACAGAGCTGTTCTTGCGTCTGCTCGTCCACTCAGAGGGGATGTACGCAGCTTCGTTCATTATCCCTCCACCTTTCACTCAAATTTCAACCCTTCAGACGCATGGAGTGAGCGGTACCAGAGCAAAATGTGGGTGCAGCTAATATTCAGGTGCGCTCAATAGCCCGAAATTTACGGTAATATACAAGATTTATTTCTTACATGTTCGAAAACTACTACTATTACTACTACTACTTTAGCATCCATGTCTGTGCTCTAAGTTTACTGTCTCTCTGTGTTAAACCCTTAAAGTTTGATTGCAAAGATCAAGCTTGTAAACTCTTATCACAGTGATAGTTGAATTTGGATTTGTGTTAGTGAGAGCCAGGAGAGGTCATTCCACACCAATAAAGTTGCTCTCTGATCATTCATTCTTGCTTGTGTCAAGGGTCATGACCTTTTCATGACCTTGGACAAGCAAAGCCGTGCTCCTCTGAGGGTGGATCTTCTCTGCCTCATTCAAGGACTCGGATTTAGGGTAAAACAGTGAGATTTGTCTGATGTCTTCATGTAGATAAATTCATGTTATATTGTTCACATTAAGGTCAAACCTTCCGCTTCTTGTCGTGTGAAACAGTTTCCTCCTCCGACAACGCTGCAGTTATGAAAGTGTCATAAACCTGCTATCAGCCTGTGTGTAAATGGACATGTTTCCAGGATATTTTAAACCTCCAATGAGAGATGACATAATAAACTTGGCGTCTCTATCAAACCACACACTGAATAAACGGCTCTGACCACAGAGTGATGGAGCAGCGAGCCCCCCCACAGAGAGAGAGCCACGGTTCAGCACCACCCACAGAGCAAAGATGGTGCTGTTCTCTGTGAAAATACAGAAATCAGCTCCGTCCAACAAACTGTGATGATCCCTTCACTGCCAGCTGGAAAATACAACGCCGGGCACGGCCAGAGAGGATTCTGGGAACAATCATGGACTCAAACTTCAGAGAGGAAACTCACGAAATATCCACAAACAGAGAGGAGTCAACAAAAACAGAGCCGTGATATGGAGCTTAAAGGAGGTCAAACAAAGGGGACGGCCCTCTGCAGCATATCTATATTAAACAGAGCGCAGTGACGGGACCACAGGTAAACACACAGCACACTCAGGTGTGCTGCAGGAGCCTCAGAGCTCAGAAATACTCTCACTGCACTGAGATTTATACACAATACGATCTAATAATACACAGAATAGCATCAGATATGTGGACACGCTGCTGCTCCATGTTATTACAGGATGATGATTCACTAATAGACACGGAGCTGGAATATACAGCATGACCTGTGCAACAAGCAGCTGCAGTCATCCGAGTTATTTCCACGTAAGTAAAAACAAAATCAGAGCAGAGATGAGAGATTTCAACGACCCCTGAACTGCTGCACCAAACACACATGAGGCCGCTCTCCAAGGCCATGACCACACGGAGGAGGGTTTTCTGTTCGTTAGTCCCTCTGTCCACACATCAGCTACTTCAGGTCACTGGAAACGCATGTTTTGGTAAACTCTGGCCAAGGTGAAGATTTTTGAAAACTCTGTTTAGGTTGCCTCCGTGTGGACGGGGAAGATAGTGTTTTCTGGACCTGAAATATCTCACTGTCGTCTCCATGAGCTGCAGAGGACGTTGTTAAACTGTAGTTGTTTTTAGTGTTGCTGATTGTTAGCATGATCACACAGACTTTCTGTCTCTCCATCACTGTGATGCTGCTTTGTAAAAGATCCAAACGCTGCAGATATTTTGGACGAGACCCGGTGTTAGTGTCCCACAAGTTACCATGTTAACTGGTGACCCATGACTGTGGTCTGTGGTTGTCATGGTTTCAACAATTGTTGAGACCAACAAGGGTACCAACAAAACTTCATGTTAACAGGATCTGATCAGGATGATCAGATATGTCTCAAATTGAAATATAATGAAAGAAATATTTACTCACTACACCAGTTAACACAACCACCTGTTAAACCGTAACACCACACATGGTGGTAGGAAAAGACATAAAATAAAACTGTTCTTACATAGAAAATGCATATCATAGACATAGTTTCAAGGCCTTAAACAGTACATAACAGTGCATATCTGTGTTTTTGCATTTTCATGTGGATGGGGATTTTCTTTATTAGAAAAAATAATAGTTTTTAAAAATACTCACCTAAGTGAACATAGCCAAACAGTATCTATGTCAGAAACAATGATTACCAGGCCCCCAAATTTTGGTGGGACTTTTCTGTGATTCTTGCAGCATACAATGGCTGATTTTGTGTCAGGTTATGTATAATTTGCTGCAAAATGTGCATTTTCTTAGCCCTAATCATTTAACATTACATCAGCAAATCAACTTGTAGCTGATTTCAGTGTTCTGTGTTATAAAAACGCAGTAATTCTTTCACAACATGTGTTTTTGCTTTTATTTTTGTCGATCATAGCCTGGATCTCCCCAACCAGAAAGGCTTTTCATCCCATCTTGTTCAACCGAAGTTAGTTTTCTGTCAGCTAGCAGCGGGGCACTGAAGGTTTGGTGATGGACGAGAAGCACAAAAATCAGACAGGGACTTAAACATTTTAATCATTTTTCTGTCCTGAATCAGTCTGATCTCTGTGAGTGGTGCTCATGCTGCTGAGACCTGTCTGGTTTCACGTTAAAGCCATGTTCACCTATGGAAAAATTTTCTATATTCTTGCTTACAAGCTCTCCCACACATACAGCAGCCATCCGCACTATGTGTTTTACAGTAGAGGAGGAAGTAGGAAGTGATAACTGCTGCTTTATTGCACTTCGTCGGCATCTAATGCAAACAAATAAAAATAAAATGTACCCCTGTTGTCATGCAAACCCTCATGTGAGGCTGGTGAACCTTCATTCTGCAGAAGTTTGATTGTTTACATCAAAATGAAGACCAATCCCATGTCCTTTATTATTTTATAATTTAAATAAAGAGCACAAGACTCCTCTGAGGAGAAGGGGACATTTGTCTGCAGCAGGCTGTGGTATAAATCTGTTCATATATCTGAGAGCACTCTGAGCTGTAAGGTCCTTGTTGAGAACAGAACGGTGTATTTCTGCAGGATGTACGATCACCTTTATAAGCCTTCGTCCTCACAGATGGATGTGTGGAGAGCATGGCAGCGAGCAGCTTCATCAAACAAAGCAGAAAGTGCTCAAACAGAGTTTTCATCTGCAGGTTCAGCTGGTGTCATGGTAATCAGGTTTGTATTCTGTGAGTGAAATATGATGTATGAGCGCTTGCTTCATAAGTGAGTTTACACTGCAGTCAGCGTCGGTGTTTGAGGGAGGAGGAAATCATCGTCTCCTCTGTTTTTAAAGCTGCAGATGGAAGATGGAGCAGCTGAGGTGGAGACAGCAGATGGATATTACAGCCAGGGGAGACGAGGGAGAAGGGCAAACACAGTCTCCCATTTCAGGTGAGTTTTACCTGTTATGTGAGGGTCCCAAGGACAGAGAGCTGAACACAGAGCTGGTGATGAAATCTGCACTGACATCCATACAAACATGCACATTAAGGGCCTGATCCACTAAAGGTTTGCGTATATGAAAACATTTGCAAACTTGAGAGCGTGCACAAATCTGATCCACTAACAGGGTGCAGCAAGGATTGCGTCTGTCAAATGAGCAAAATAGGATGCGCAGTCCATTTAGCATGTTTGCCTCCATGAATATGCAGAATACATGCAGATGATCAGAACGCGCAAAATTCTGTGAGGAGGAGATGCAAATGTAATCATTTATCTCCCTCAATGTGACTTATCAAACCCGCAACTGATTGCCCACGGCATTTTTGCGTCAAAATTTAGCACGTTTGAAAGGCAGGTGCAAAACAGGCACAGCGTTACGCACAGAGGGCTGCTCATTGTCATTTAGGCGAGAAACAGGGGCCGCATTAACCAAATATTTTTCATCAATTTTTTGATGAATGATGGAAACATTTGGAGGCTGTTTGTCATTATGATGGACTGGAAAAGAGGAACAACCAGTGTGCCATCATACTCATGCAGACACGCGTAAAGTAAACCCTTTCTGTTTTGCACTCTAAAAAGCGAAGGAGGTCATTTAACCTACAGTGGGTACGGAAAGTATTCAGACCCCTTTAAATTTTCCACTCTTTATTTCATTGCAGCCATTTGCTAAAATCAAAAAAGTCCATTTTATTTCTCAAAAATGTACACTCAGCACCCCATCATGGCAGAAAAAAAACAGAAATGTAGACATTTTTGTAAATTTATTAAAAAAGAAAAACTGAAATATTACATGGTCATAAATATTCAGACCCTTTGCTCAGTATTGAGTAGAAGCACCTTTTTGAGCCAGTACAGCCATGAGTCTTCTTGGGAATGATGCACAAGTTTTTTACACCTGGATTTGGGGATCCTCTGCCATTCTTCCTTGCAAATCCTCTCCAGATCTGTCAGGTTGGATGGTGAATGTTGGTGGACAGCCATTTTCAGGTCTCTCCAGAGATGTTCAATTGGGTTTAGGTCAGGGCTCTGGCTGGGCCAGTCAAGAATGGTCACAGACTTGTTCCGAAGCCACTCCTTTGTTATTTTAGCTGTGTGCTTAGGGTCATTGTCTTGTTGTAAGGTGAACCTTCGGCCCAGTCTGAGGTCCTGAGCACTCTGGAAGAGGTTTTCTTCCAGGATATCTCTGTACTTGGCTGCATTCATCTTTCCTTCAATTGCAACCAGTCGTCCTGTCCCTGCAGCTGAAAAACACCCCCATAGCATGATGCTACCACCACCATGTTTCACTGTTGGGATTGTATTGGGCAGGTGATGAGCAGTGCCTGGTTTTCTCCACACATACCGCTTAGAATTATTGCCAAAAAGTTCAATCTTCGTCTCATCAGACCAGAGAATCTTGTTTCTCATAGTCTGGGAGTCCTTCAGGTGTTTTTTGGCAAACTCTAGGCGGGCTTTCATATGTCTTGCACTGAGAAGAGGCTTCCGTCGGGCCACTCTGCCATAAAGGCCTGACTGATGAAGGGCTGCAGTGATGGTTGACTTTGCAGAACTTTCTCCCATCTCCCTACTGCATCACTGAAGCTCAGCCAAAGTGATCTTTGGGTTCTTCTTTACCTCTCTCACCAAGGCTCTTCTCCCACGATTGCTCAGTTTGGCTGGACGGCCAGGTCTTGGAAGAGTTCTGGTCGTCCCAAACTTCTTCCATTTGAGGATTATGGAGGCCACTGTGCTCTTAGGAACCTTGAGTGCTGAAGAAATTCTTTTGTAACCTTGGCCAGATTTGTGCCTTGCCACAATTCTGTCTCTGAGCTCCTTGGGCAGTTCCTTCGACCTCATGATTCTCATTTGCTCTGACATGCACTGTGAGCTGTAAGGTCTTATATAGACAGGTGTGTGCCTTTCCTAATCAAGTCCAATCAGTTTAACTAAGCACAGCTGGACGGCAATGAAGGAGTAGAACCATTTCAAGGAGGATCTGAAGAAATGGACAGCTTTGTGAGTTAAATATGAGTGTCACAGCAAAGGGTCTGAATACTTATGACCATGTGATATTTCAGTTTTTGTTTTTTAATAAATTTGCAAAAAATTCTACATTTCTGTTTTTTTTCTGTCAAGATGTGGTGCTGAGTGTACATTAATGAGAAATAAAATGGACTTTTTTGATTTTAGCAAATGGCTGCAATGAAACAAAGAGTGAAAAATTTAAAGGGGTCTGAATACTTTCCGTACCCACTGTATGTTAAAAAGATCTCCATAGCTGGCTTTGAAGGAGGATCACTCTGTTTGTCACCCAGAGCTGACTGCAGTGCGTAGAGAGTGTGACGCTGTCAGTGCGTAAAAGGCAAGAGTACCCGCTCAGTCTGTGTGTAACTGTACGACTGCTCTTCACATGACAGGTTATTGATGATGGAGCTGTGTAACTGTGTGAATGCTGTCATTTAGATTATGTTTGACTACAATCAGAAAGGGAAAATTAAAAATGACGGGTAGAAATATGGTATGAGGGAAAACTGACAACCTTGTCCGTCAAAATGACGACAACAAAAAAAGGTTACAGCCAGTGTGCTTATTTGCCTCAAACTCCATGGCTTTAGACTTCACTTTTTGTTTACGGCCACTCTGCTCTGCCAAACTCTCCATGGTGACAGCCGGGAGCACACACACACTCCTCATTTAAAGGGTGTGTCCACACCACTTTGCACTTGTTATGAATTGCACACGCAGTCTGAGTAGATCACCTGAAGCACACTTTTTAGTTTGCACATGCAATTTATCACTCTTTCCTGTGGATCTTAGTAGATCAGGCCCTAAGAGTGTTATCAAGAACAGGTGAGAGATTTTTGGAAGAAAAATTGTCCAGTACATGGTCATTCTAAATGTTTGTAACTTTACAAACATGCAAAATCTGGAAAAGTGCTGCTTTGACTGATAGACATGTCAATGATCCAAATTGATCAATGGCCAAAGTCACAGTCAGGGACTAGAGATCAGTATCTGATGTGACCGCCCCTTTCCTTCAAACCAGCATCAGGTCTTCTAGAGAACTAACCTCAGATCTTGTGTGGATGTAGGCTGGCTCCATGATGTTGAGATTGGAGCTCTGTGGGGGCCACCACCATCACTTCTAGGGTTCCTTCTTCTTCTTCACAGTGATGATATTGACATTGGCTGGATGTTCTAGGTCATTGTCCTGTTGCAGAATTACTTTGGGGCCAATCAGATGCCTCCCTGATGGTCCTGCACGATGGATCAGTATCTGCATCCAGGTCTCGTGTTTGGATGAAAAACCAGAGCGCATCATTTCCGGTTCCTGTAAACGAAATCTCGCTCACATGACTAGGGACAGAGCAGTTTTTGTGGTTTTTGAGTTTATATGCCTTTTCTTATGGAAATAGGGATTATAAGAAATATGGATAAAAATGTAATAAATATGATGATTAAAGGGGTAGGTAAATAAAAGTGGAAAATGTTTCAATTATGAAGAAAATACATGTTTCAGTATAAGTTATGTAACTAATTATGCCCAGTGGGAGGGGCTTCAGCTTTCAAAGATGGCTGCCTTGGCCTGCTGGAGTGGTGGGGACGTGGTTACAGAGCAGGTAACAGCTCCCATGTGAGAGGACTCTGAGTTGTTGAGGAACTCTGTGGAATATCACATTATTTTTCCCTTTGTTTTTGTAAATATTGTATATACATTTTTTCACCGTTACATTTTTTTTGTTTAAGTTTCTTGCACTGCCAGATGGGAGGCCGGCATAAATAAACAACACCAAACGCATTCTTCTGACTACACCTGTGTTTTGAAAGTTTTTGGGTGTTTAAGAGAAGGACCCCGCGACAACTGGAAATTGATTATTCGGGAAAGTGACAGTCTGAGGATACACTGGAACTTTTCAACATTTCTTTGAAAGTAGAGGAAGGAAAAACTCACAATGTAATGCACATCCCAATGAACTTGACCATGTCACTCTTTATTTTGGTGAGTGATGACGCCTTTGTTTCTCTGTTTCATGGTCTTCTTTTCCTCGAGCATCATAAACACCAAACAGTTAAAACCTCTGTATCTTCAGAGTAAACCTCAGCCCTGTTATTAAAACATTTCCCTCCGACAGTCAAGTTTAAATTAACGTGAACGATGTGCCTCGGCTGATAAGTTGCGATAGCCTTTTCTACTTTGGACTCTTCAGCTCCCTGTCCTCTCAAAGGTCAGCTCTGTCAGGACGGCCTGCTATTGGTCAGTGAGGAGGATTTGCTGAACCCTCTGAACCCTGCAAAAAAACACACACAGAGTGCACTTTGGGTTGTTTTTTTTTTACCAACTGTGATGTCATTTCCTGGAGTTTCTTCAAATGTTTGTGTCTCTAAGATCTGCACAGTCTAAAGGTTACATTAGTCGTCCTGCAGCGGCCATCATTTTGATTTTAGATGAATTTAAACAGAAACTTTAAGCCAAAGATATCCCACTGTCCGATATGTTCACTTTAAGAGTCAAAGTTCATTGTCACTGAACTTTTCATGAAGCAGAAATGTCACATTTTAACCCTTTCAAATTCACTCAGACATAAATATACAGTTTTTTTACATATATGCAGCTAACTTGCATCACTTAACGTTACTACAAATTTTAAAGACACACCCGCTGATCCCACAGACCTGAGGCCCTTGTTTTTTCGTTCTCTGTACTTTCTGATCATAAGACTGAACAGACGGTGATTCATCAGCAGATCCCTTTAATGAAGATGCTGTCACGCATGTCTCATGTCATCTCCATGGAGGCGACGTCCTTTCACCCTCAGCTGTGAACACAAACACAGAAATGCTTTGCCCACTCAGTCTTCTGATGATAAATGCTGGTCTTACACCGGAGAGCTCTTCCTGTGATTTTCAAGTACAGATTTTCAAAGCTGAAATGAGATCCTGAGTCTTGCTGGAGTGGGGGTGTGCCCGTGTGTTCTGTGGCATAAAGTGTAGGTCAAGGGTCATCCACTTCCTTTCTACAATGGCTTTGGATGTGAGAGGAGCTGAAGTTTAAAGACAATGTTACCAGAAAGCACTCGCAGAGCGCAAACCTCCACCAAGGTAGCTCACATATTACTGTTACATCTATGGCAATAGTTCTATAATAAAGTTACCATCATAATCTGATTCATGACCCTGAAAACCCACTCCTAGCACTCAGAATCATGTTGATAGCATTATTAGTTAGACAGTTATTGAGCAAAAACGATTGTCCACTACCGACATCTCCTGAAAATTTCAGCAAAATCTGTCCAGTATTTTTTGTGTAATCTTTTGCCCAATTTTAAGCATTTATTACTTTAGAAATATCAGTCCTTATCACCTGTATACCTGTCAGTCACATGGGGCTATCAAGATATTTAGCCTTCTGTTCTCTGGAGCTGTCCTGTTTTCCTTCAGTGGGTTTGACCCTCACTGCATCTGTTCCTCTGGTTAAATACTGGCTAACATCACTTTCAGGGCTTCAATCAAACATTCATCATTATTCACAGTTATAGAGTTCATAGTAATAAAAATTGATTGGCTTATAGGGATGTAAAGACAAGAATATCTCCCCAAAACCACAACATTTTTTTCCTTATATTTTCAGAATTTGGTAACATTCTGGGGGCCTGATGTGGCCCCAAGGCTGCCTGCAGATGATCACGGGTGTTGAGTTTTCTTACGACCTAAAATTTGCAGTTTTGCAGCAGTCTCTCTCTCTCTCTCTCTCTCTCTCTCTCTCTCTCTTTCTAGTCTTTACCTTAGAATAAAACCAATAGTGTTTAATAGTATTTTAAGCAGGACTTGCAGGATATAATTTTTTTTTTTTTTTAATTTCATGAAAGTCAAAATTATCATGGCCAAAAAAATAATGATGCAAACCCCAATTCCAATGAAGTGAGGATGTTTTTTCAAATGTAAATAAAATCAGAGTAATTTATTTTTAAGTTCTTTCAGCCTGTATGCACAGCAAAGAGGAGATAATTAATGTCCAAACTGACAAACTCTGTTGGGGCTGTAACTTTAAACATGTATCAGCGAGGTGCATGTGATCATATATGATTTATTTTCTCAGCACAGGACATCAAACAGGAGATCAACATGAGGAAAAGGCGCAAACTGTAGGACATTTGAACTGCAAGATTATTATTAAATCCCAGTTTGCACATGTGAAGCATCTTTGTTCAGACTCAGGAGCCGGAGAGTCCTCCTATTGCCCCCATCAAACATAACCCCCCCTTAAAGTGGTGCCATAGCTTCAATGCTGAGGTGTCATATTCTGACACATGAGAAGTTTTCATGAGCTTCAGACCCACATTTGATCCAAACATCAGAGATACAGACACAGGCAGACTCGGAGAAGTTGTCTGTCTGGCTAAACACTGTAACTAAGCAACAGGCCTCGGCATAAAGGTGACCGAGAACTTTAAACCTCCGAGTTCCTCCACGGAGACGATGAAAGCCTCCGCAAAGACAAGCAGCACTGCAGAAATCCATCAATCTGGACTTTATTGTGTTGTGGCCAAGAGAAAAAACATGAATGTGACATTTCTGTCTGCAGGAACAAGAAAATGCTCTCTGCTGAGAGAGGAAGTGAGCACGGCCGGGCGGATGGGAGAGCTATTTTAGGTGAGGTTTAGGGTGAGGATGGTTCGGTGGGAATGCATCTTATTTACCTGCATGTTAGTCGTCTTCTGACCTTATTGTTATAACGTAGAGGAGTTGTTGAAAAGTAGGGCCAACATTTAACCAACATACATCCAACATGAGACGACTTTACTGAGCCTGCTTCAGCCTCAGAGACTTTCTGGAAGTCGAACCGAAGGTAAATGGACCACATGATCTGCAAAAGCAATGATGCAGCTCCAATCCCATTTCATGCACAAAGTTACAGAATATGGAGAAAAGAGTCATTAATCTGCACAGAGGCGAAAAGAGGTACAACATTTTGTCGCATCAATCCAACAGTCAACACAAAGAACACAAAAGAACAGGAAACTGATGGGGGGAGATGGGCTCAGAAAGATGCTTTTCAATACAGCTTTTCAGAAAGAGAAAAATAAAGTACAGGGTTCAATTAAATATTATTAATCCAACACACAGCATAATTTAACTAATGAAATTTTTCATGACTCATTAAGTGACGGCGCTCAGACCTCCAGAAGAACCCTGTCTCCCTCTCAGTCCTCAGTTTGTATTTCTTGACTTTTGCAGAGCTTCACTTCGCTCCATCTGCCCTGTGTGGGCTCCGTGGATACTCCGAGGCCTCTGTCTGCACAGTGTTAAATATTAAATCATGATGAACCTCAGCCTCTCATCCACAGCAGTCGACAGACCGACCACGACTGAGGTTAACTCCTGAATTCATCTGTGCTGCTGCCTGAAGGCATGAATGGAGACTCCGGCTCACTCCGAGTCTGCAGGGTTTCCATGAGCCAGAGTTCATCCATCATGGTGGAGGATTTGACTCCATTACTCTGGACTTTTATCAGATCTATATGTTAAACTGAAATAGACCATAACTGACTGATGAACAGTTGTTAGATGTGTTTGCACATGTACATAAAGGATGAGAATAACCAGCAGCACTTTAATGTGGTTTTGCAGATTTTTGATGCCTCTATTTTTTCTGTTTGCTCTTGAATCTGTTGCGGCCAAAGAGTAACTGTCTGTATAAAAGGGAGAGTCAGGGCAAAGAAAAGGCACGAGCAATCCTTAAAGCACCACATCAGTCAGCTTTACCAATGATTCATGCTGACTGTAATATAAGGATGCATGCTAAATTTGGTTTAATAACACACTTTGAAACTTTTTTACACCAAAAGAAGTCATAAATATATGGAACATACAGTCTTTAAATGACAAGATGCCCCAGGAATAGCCCAAAAAATTTACCAAAGATGGAATATCTTTGGCCCAAACTCACTGCATAAAATGGCAGAACTGCATCCTTTGCCATAAATCACTATCACTGTTATAATTCATGTTGTGCACTACGAGAATATGCAGCTACAAAACAAGCACACATCACATAAATGGAAGCTGAATTAACTTGATTATTAATAACTTTAATTTTAAATATTCACTTTTTGTCATCAGTACTAATAAAGATTGTAATCTATCAATCCAAAAATAATTCAGGTGTTTCATGTTTCATCAGGTGATCATCATGTTTTTTGGTTCATAATTTATAAATGTGAGTATATTTATTCATCCTTTTTCTGTTATCACTCCCAATGTTGTAAACCTCATGTCTTAAGTCAAAATGCCACTTTTACACTGCCACTGCTCTGAAGATAAGACTAAGCAAATATAAAAAGCATTTCACTTCATTTAAAATTTATTTGTTTAACATTATTTGAATACATATATGCACATATTTCTGTTAAAATTCATCATTATAATTCTTGAGTTTATGTCCCTCTAATCTTTTTTGCACATATCTTACGATCTTCTGTCCATTATTTCATTTGTTTATTGTTTCTTTAGCTGGTTGCTGTTTTTGAAATTGAAAATAGAAAAAATCAAATCATTAAAAAAGGGGAAATTTGTGTACAGTGTCATAACAGTCACTCAACTATTCAAGGGACATCCCATTTACAAGTGTAAGCCTCTATGACCTACGACCTTCTCAATGTCAATACCATCCTAGAGTCAGGGTGGACATGCATGTAACCTTTACAGGGTGTACCTGCAATCATTTTAGGAGATAGCATTTAGCCTCAGTTTCCACATCCTGCACCTGGATCTACCTCAGCGTGACCCAGCAGCTCCGCTCTGTGCTGGTTTGATGAAACTATGCTGTGAGTCTTTTTTTTCAGCAGGAGCTGCTTCAACCTCACATCAGTATCTACCAAGCACATGACAGGAAAACAAGAGTTTAGAGTTTCTGGACTTTTTCAAATGACAGCTCTGAACAGAAATAAAATCAACGCAGACAGTAAATCAACATCAGCAGGTGATATGACGCTTACATGCTGCTCCTGATGTTTTATGATCATGATCTTGCAGTTCCCTCAAGAAGATGCAGTTTTTTTTATTATCGTGTGATCCTGTGTTTCCAGCTGCTCAACGCTGCAGCACAGGATTCTAAAGCAGGCGAGGACACATGCGCTGGTCAGAGCAAAGACACAAGGTTATGACGAAACACGGGGCTCCATGACCTTGACCTCCAAAATCTCAAGACTTCACCCTCGAGGTCAGGTCAGGGTGGATGTTTGTGCAAAGTTTACAGCAAATCCTTTAAACTATTGAGATGCACAAGGCTTCATGGCCTTGACTCTTAGCCCATGACCTCTAAAATCTAAATACGGTCATACGGACTTCTCTCTAATTTCCTTTTGTGTTTAGAAAATGCCTGCAGCCCTGTCTTGCATGTTTCTTGCTCTGTTGTGACTTACCAGTGAGGAGGATTCTCATTTCCAGGTGGCTGATTCTCTGTCTGTTCAGGTGAACCCCGATCAAACCCAGAAGAGCCCACCGTCCTGAAACATTCCTCTGGTTACGAGGTGTGTCCTTCACTGATGGAATGAGGCCTGTGCTGACGAGAGTCCTGGTCCAAATCTTCTGTGCCGGGTTAATCTGCCTCCATACATGAGGATGAGGGGATAGTGCGGACGGTAACATTTTAATTTGGAGATGGTGCGGCAGGAACATTGTTTTAATGTTTTCAGAGCTTTACTGGAAAATCTTCCTCTAAGCTTCCAGCCTCACAACAACAGAGCTGTTTCTTGGATTTTGAATTACAGTGAAAGCCCCCTTCGTGTGTCCCACATGGGAGACGATTAAACTGTGTCACGCTGACCTGACATGTCAAACAATCACTTTATTTAGTGCACCTGGCACAAATCTGCAGCTCTGCACAGCCACGGATCAACTCTTCTTTCTATCTGATGCATCAAAAGAGGCAGATTTACTCCTAAAGAGGTCAGGGGATCAATTCCTCATGCTATCTTTATATATTTTTATTTTGCTGACTTTCTCTCTTTACTCGACCCATAACTGGGTCAACACCTCGCTGAAGCAAAGGTACGTCGATCTGTGCACGAGGCCCCCAAACACCCGATATAATCCCCCCACCTTTGATCATGATTCCCTCCTAATCCCACTGAGAGTGTCGGGAGAAGACAGCCACAGGCAATATGTTGGCTGGAGAAGCAAACGGGCTTCCTCAGGTGTAGAGACGGCGTTAATTACCTGAGGTGACCAAAGAGAAAGGTAAAGCTGTGACTGGATGAATCAGCAGCTCAGACCTGTTGATGTGCTGTTGTCGGCGTGAGCGGCGGACACAGCTGGGGGGGCGGGCGGCGCTCAGCTGCTTCCTCTCTGTTCAAACTTCATTAAAACTGATTAAAGTGACTTCGGTACCGAACATCATCTGGTCACATCAGAGGAGAGCATGAGCAGAAGGGAGGGAGTTTCATATCGATGCTGCTTTTTAATCCTCAACATACAGGAACACATGATGACCATCAGCGTCCACCGCCTGCAGAGACGTGACCTTTTGTTCTCTGCTGGTCAGGCTGATCAAATACACCGCACCACAGGAGAAGCTTAACTGGAGCAGGGGTGTCCAAACTATGGCCCAAGGCCCGTTTCAAACTGGCCCAAAATATTTGAATGAATAAAGAATGTTGGACCATAGCAGCAAATAGCATCAATAACACTTATTTTCTGCACTCTCTATCTCAAGGTCAAAGTCAGAAAGCACGCTGCACTATTCATGTTCAGGCACCAGCAGTCAAAGTTCAGCAGCTTCCTGCAGTTTGCTCTTGTTTTGAGTCTGACTGAGGATGAAACTGACAGGTCACCCCTAATCATAAAATCTTAGTTTTGAAATATTAAATGTGAGGTTTTGAAAAGCACTCTTTGTGTTCTTTGTGCTGAGTTTATGTGTCTTGTAGTTAGAAAAACATGGTCTGATAGCCTGGAACTGCTTTGTGGTAAAGACTTTTAAAAAACGAGCCCTGTACGCCAAAGTCCATTTCATGTGATTTTGTAAATTCAAGCGTTCCTTTACTCTATGCTTGTATTATGTCTGCAGGTCTTGAGCACAATTTTGTGTACACAAGCACAAAAGGCCAAGAGTTATCATGTCTTGAGTGTCTATTAATCAAGGATTTGATTTAAGTTGAATAAAAAATGAAACATGTATGGCTGTAGAGGATCAGCAGCTCTTTTTCCCTCACCTATGGAAATGCTCTGAGTGGGCCAGGAGGCAAATATAGTTAGCTCTGCACTGATTGGCTGCCCCTACGATGCCTCATGAGAGGGGGGAGGAGGGTTACAGGCCGTGGAGCCGATTTTCAAAACAGCCATGGCGTCACACCTGTGATACAGTGGGTGTACATCTATGACATCATAAACCACAGGAAGTTAAAACTGAGCATTTTCTTTAAAGACGGAGGGAGCATTTCTCTGTGAGCTGAGAGTTTAATAAGAAGGTGTTGTGATCTTCTGCTCCTCAGGACTCTTCAACAACATTAAAAGCAAAGAAATTTGCAATTTGCAGGACATGAGACCTTTAAAGACACAGTGGAGCATCTGACAGCATTAATCTACGAACTGCTCCTCCTGTGGGGTTTTCTTGAGTCCAGGCTCTGTTTTAGTGTAAGATAACAGAAAACAGTTGCATCCATCCTCACAATAGGCCACGCCCACTGGCCTAAAACTGAAACCAGCCCTGACACGTGAAGGTGCCAAGGTCAGGGCCTCTAATTCTAACCTGGAGACACTGTGGGGCCTCATGTTGGTTTTCCATTTCTTAGGTGATTGCTACGAAAATGGGCAGAAGCACAGCAGCATAACAACCATCAGATCCACATTTGGGACAGGATCCTGTGATCTCTACCCCCACAGGCCTCTAGACTCCAGACTTCTCTCAATAATCTGATGCTCTTTCTGCTTCACCTCGACCTCATCTCACTCTCCGTGTTGACCTCTGCTGGTGGACAGCACATCGTCCATTTCTGTAGTTGCACAGTGACCTGTTTCAGCTCACTGGTGATAATTTAAGAGGATTTGAGTCCTTGTGTGGCAGCAATTTGCTGAGTAGATATATGGCGAGTTTTTTCTTTTCCTTTAATCATCCTGTGATCTTTGACCTCTGAGGATGTTCTCCTTGACGCAGTGTCACTTTAGGACAGGGAACAAACAAATGATGAGAGACGAGAGGGACCTCTCTGTTAAAAAATAGATTTAGTGTTTGTCTACATGTAGAGGGAGGTTTAGGACTTAAATATGAGAGTCTGGCAAAGACTAACTCCCCTAATGTATTCTCCTCTGACCTCTGACATCAACAAGGCATTTAAGCCCTGCTGCTCACTGGATATTCTCTCTTCTTCAGGCCATCCTCTGTAGACCTGGAGATGGTTGTGTGTGAAAATCTTTCTAATGGACCAACAACCATGACTCCTTCAAAGATACTTAAATGAATTTCATCTCTGTTCTGATGCTCCATTTGAACTTCAGCAGGCTGTCTGGACCATGTCTATATTTCTTAATGTATAAGTTGCAGCCATGTGATTGGCTGGTTAACTAGTTGTATGGGTATATACAATAATTGAAAACTGCCCTCTTCTTTAAATTGGTTTCATATAAATGATTTAAGCATTCGTCAGTCCTGCATTTTCACAGGCTCTCCTGTCCTTTGGCCAGTCATTGATAGTTTGAAGTTAAAGAGTCAGCCTGTTGGTTGATAGGTCAGTAGGTAGGTTGGTCTGTTGTGGGTATGTAGGTTGGTAGATAGGTTGGACTGGGTCAGCCAACATATTTGTGGGTAGGTAGATAGGTTGAGCTGTCAAAAGTTGGTTTATTGGGGATAGACAGGTCTTCAGATACTGTATGTCAGTTTGTGGGTTGGTTGGTTAGTAGGTTAGATGGCTGGTCAGTTGGCAGGTTGGTAGGCGAGGCAGTTTTATTTATAAAGCACCACTCATACATACAGCAGATTAAAGTGCTTTACAGAGTTAAACACACAGACACTATGGCACCAAGGGCATTAAAGAAATAAAATTAGCAAAAGAAGGACAGTGAGATACAAACACTGGAGAATCTCCATGTTTAAAGGAGAAATAAGATATTAAATAAGTATATATATTCATTTAAATGAATAGTGGGGATAAAAAGAGATGAAAAATAAGAAGAAGCTGTGGAAGAAGGAGGCGGTGATGGTGATGTTTTCAGACCTGTTTTAAAGGAGCTCACAGACTCTCAGGTTTGTTCCAAAAGTGAAACAAGTATGAACAAAACAAAAGAAGTCAGCCTTGGCTTTTCATTACATTTAATTTTTTAAAAAATGGCTCCATTCTTCCATTATGTTCTTACTTTGGTTTTGTATTAAATTAGAATGAGGCTCTGATCTGTTTTTGCCCTCTTATTAAGTCCAGCCTGGTCCAGTCGTTGGTTATGTTTGGTTTCCTGACGATCGTCGCTGAAGTAAATCTGACTTTGGTTGTTCTCCTCTCTGTGATTCCCAAATCCACAACAAAAGAAACAACAACAGCCACACAGATACAACAGAGTGTGACTTTACTGTCGCTGCAGGATCCTCTGTGAGCCGGGTCACACTCTTAACCCAGCGAGCCTCCACGTCCCCTGACATCCCCCTGCCTCACTAATGAGACACACTTGGCAAGGACCAACTCTGCCGGGACCACAAACCTGGCAGAGTTTGGCCCTGGGGGTCTCTCTTTGGGACCAGATTCCCACTTTCTCAGTGAAATATTCTGCTGCTGTTTTAACACATAGAGACTTAAAGTGCTGGCAGCAGGGCACAGATGCTGAGGGGACAGATTTACACAGAACGGACAAAGTCAGAGAATTTTGTTTGATAGCAGAGATTACTGAAACTCTGTCCGTGTGGAATTTAACATATTTCACAAATGTTAAAGTTGATCATCCAAACACATGTAATTCTGGATTTTTACATTTCTGAAGTATTTATGTTAAAATCTGTAGACCTGACAGCCCTCTCTGAGTCCGGGAAACTGTCAGAGTTGCTGGTTTGCAGATTTTTCTGGACAGGATTCTGTGTCCAGAGCTTCCATTTGTCCTTTGGCACCGTTCAGAGCTTAAAAAACATCCCTCAGCATGAGCTTCTCTTTAACAAACTGACATTGTTCTCATTTAAGAATAGTTAAACTTGGACGACAGTGCTCCTTCGCTCACCCTTAAAGTCAGGACAGGGCAGAAGCTCTGATGACCACTTCATAAACAACAGCGGCGGAGGAGAAACTGATCTGACTCGTCTTTGTGAAGGAACAATATCCTGGTCTACTATCAACAACATGATTTCATCTGCATCATCACCTGCTGACACCTGAACTAAACTGAAAGTGAACTTCAGCAGCTCCCATCCAAACAACAACCAGACAAGTAAAACTGGATAATTAACAATCTGGTGGGATGATGACTTTATTTGGGTAAAAAATGGTCTGATAAAAGTTTATTTTTTCTGATGATGAGTATCAACACATTGTCTGTGCTTCACTGGTGTTAAAGTTTATTTACTTTTAAATTTCTTCATTTTAAGTTTCTGATCCAAACTCCAATGTTCAAATAGCAACACTTCTTCTTAATTTCTCTATATTTATAATATATTTTTCAGTTCTAAAATGAAGCCAGAAGCTGTTTGATATCTTATTTCAGCATTTACTTTTGATTATCACGTGTTGATTATTAAAAACTACAAAAAAAAAAAGGATTGCTTGTGTTACTATTTACTCCGTTAATTTTCATTGTTACGCTGATGATACTCAGCTGTATGTATCGATGAAGCCAGGTGAGACAAATCAGTTATCTAAACTAGACGCGTGTCTAAAGGACATTAGGACATGGATGGCCAAAAATTTTCTTCTTCTTAACTCAGACAAGACAGAGATCATTGTGCTGGGCCCTCGACACCTTAGAGAAACCTTTTCTTATGATTTAACTGCCCTAGATGGCATTAGCCTGACAACTGTTAGAAATCTTGGGTTCTGTTTGATCAGGATCTATCCTTTAACTCTCACATAAAGCAATTTCAAAAACAGCCTTTTTTCATCTACGCAACATCGCTAAAATCAGGCCTATCCTGTCCCAGAGCGATGCTGAAAAGCTAGTCCATGCTTTTGTTTCCTCTAGACTGGACTACTGTAATTCTCTTCTTTCAGGCTGTCCCAGTAAGTCGCTTAAGACGCTTCAGCTGGTTCAAAATGCTGCAGCACGTGTGCTGACTAGAACTAGGAGAAGAGACCACATTACTCCTGTGTTAGCTTCTCTGCATTGGCTTCAATAAAATCTACAATAGAATTCAAGATTCTTCTTCTCACCTATGAAGCTCTCAGTGGACAGGCACCAGTTTACCTCAAAGAGCTTGTAGTGCCGTACAACCCCTCTAGAACATTACTCTCCCAAAATGCTGGCCTGCTCGTGGTACCATCAGTCTCTAGAAGTAGTCTGGGAGGTAGAGCCTTCAGTTATCAGGCTCCTCTTCTCTGGAACCATTTACTGACCACGGTTCAGGAGGCAGACACCCTCTCTACCTTTAAGGCTAGACTTAAAACATTCCTCTTTGATAAAGCTTTCAGTTAGGGACCAGCTCATAGTCCATAGTTTAGACACATAGTTAAGATGCAATAGGCTTAGACTGCCGGGGGGATCTGGCACACTGGGCTCTATCCCTCTCTCTCTCACACTCTCTCTCCATATCTGCCTCTGCCCCTTTCTGTTTGCTCCTGTACTCGTCTCTGGCTCTGGTCTTGTAGGTGGTCTGGGATCCTTGGTGTAGACTGCCTGCTGCTGTGGAGTCACGAAGCCTCAATAACTACAATTACAGACATAACACATATTTGACCATCTCATTCCAGTTCATAATCATTATAGCTGTTAATGTAGATATTAACATGATCTCTCTATCCATGGTTGATACATCTATAGTAACTATCTCCAGCTCCAAATGGACATGAGATCCCTCTTGAAAATGAGGTGTCACATCTCAAGAGGTCTACCATTAATACATTTATACTTAACGGAGACAAATATGGTAGGGATGCACTTGTGGTCTGGGCACCCATGAGTTCATCACTACCATAAATTCTTATTTTCAGTAAGACTTTTATTGATTATACTGCTATAAAATTATCACCACAACCACACAGACATGAGGACCCTCCTGAAAACAAGGTGTAGCATCTCGAGAGGCTAACCTCTGATAAATTTGTTTCCAGCAGAAACAAATTTGACGACGACAGGTCTATGATTGGTCCATTGATCTGTCACTAGCTTTAGTTCTTACTTTAGTCCACTTGTCTCCTCTTACCTCCCTCCCTTTGCCCACACACCCAACACAGCATGGTGTGGATTTGCTGTTCATCATGAGACTGGGGTCCACATTCAAGATTTCCTGCTGCTTAACAGAAGGTTTTTTCTTGCTGCCATGATGGAGGGATTCATGATTGGCTATATGGATTCATGTTGGGTGTTGGATGTATATATTTGTATATATATGTATATGTGTATTTTATATATGTATATATGTATCTATGCATATATGTGTATCCATAATATGAAGAGCTTTGTGCTCTATTGTAAAGTGTCTTGAGATAACACTTGTTATGAATTGGCGCTATACAAATAAAGATTGATTGATTGATTGATTGACTATTTAAAAATAAACCAAATGAAAGTACGATCATGTTCAGAGTCTGACAGAGTGCCTAAGGTTTCAGATATTACCAGGGAGGTTAGCACATTCAAAGAATTTCCGATGATTTTTGGTGCAAAAAGAACACAAAACAAATCAATTAAGCAGAATAAACAGAGAACAGTTATCTTATTATGAGCTATTTTATTAAATGATGCTGGGAAAGTGTGAGCAATCAGTGGGTGGGATCATATCTTTAATATTCAAGACAAACTGCATTCAGATGCAGAACAGAGTTTATGCACTGACAGACTAGCACAGGGGTGTCAAACTGATCCAGTAAAGGGCCACTGTGGCTGCAGGTTTTCATTCCAACCAAGCAAGAACACACCTGATCCAACAAATCAACTGTGTAAAGACAATCCAGTTGATTGAATAATTTGCATCAGCTGTGTTCTTGCTTGGTTGGAATGAAAACCTGCAGCCACAGTGGCCCTTTACTGGATCAGTTTGACACCTGTGGACTAGCAGCTTCACTCACTGAGTGGCAGAGAACAACATTAAGTAACTGATATCATCGTAAGAAAGAGTGAAACTCTTACATTCACCTGAAAAGTGCAGAGTTTTTAGTCATTCTCAGTCAGCCTGATTGTTTTTGATTATGGTCAAGAGCATGAAGATTCTAGTCTGATTTATATTTAAAATGACTACATTAAACTTTTGGAGCCATAAAGTCTTCTTTATAATAGAGAATTTCCAACCATAGAGACAATTATAACTCTTAATCTATGATTTTGTGTTTATCCAAAGTGAGATCGACTTACTCAGGCTGTCTCTAAGCGTATAGTTTTAGCATCCGTTCAACCGTTGTGTCCTTCCGTTTGCTGTTAATTTGACAAATGAACGGGTCAGATACTTTTATTTCATGAAAAAGAGCATCAATAATTGGTCAAATGGAAGTCATATTAACTGAATTATGTCATCAGTTTGACTTAAATCTGCAGACTTTACTTTTAAAGATTGTATTTTTGCCAAACCAGCCTTGTCTGGTTTTCTGCTGTCATGAAAACATGATCTGCTGTCCTCGGTGCCTCATCATTTCAAATAATAATGTTTGATTTTATGAAGAAACTTACAAAGCAATTAAAACCAGAAGACAGTGAGGCGGGGTTCATATCCATCATTACCTGGATGTGTGTACACTCAGGTGCTGTAGCATCACAGCCTCGTCTTTGTTATAAACCTGACTTTACGGCTCCAAATGTTTCAACAACATCCTCTGGGGATCTACGCTGCCTGTGGTCAACATTATTAAAGACAAACAGCAAAAGAACTGTTGAATTAAAGCGTCTGACGGTTAACTCTCCTCTGACTGCTGCTGTGGGTCTGACGTTCATTTATACATTTTAAGACTGAGAAGCCAAAACTATCACCTGGTGGGAACATGCTTTCACAAAGAGTAGAGCCAAGAGGAGACCTGTTAGGCAGAAAACAGAGGGGCTGGGAAATTCAGATGCTTCCAGCATGGCTCCGTATAAACAACAACAGGCTTTGTGGAGCTTCTGACTCAGAGGCTCTTTGCCACAAAGTGAGTCATTAACAGGTGATGAATTAAAACGTGAGCAGCTTTGAGTGTTAGAGAGGACAATAAAACATGGGTACAGAGGTATAGTATTACCTGCACTACTGTTTTACGGCTGCCACCTCAGCTGAGTCTGTCTCATAAAAACATTTATTTTACCTGATGGAACATGCAAATAAAGAAGAAGAGTTTTTTAATATTTCACGGTGACATAAGTTTCCTGCACATCCTCGTGCAAACTCTGATAAACCAGCTTCAGTGTGAGAGGGCTGTAATAACCTCTTCTCTTCTCTGCACAGTTTGCAGAGTCTAAAAACATTTCCACCTCCTGATGTTTTCACGACCCCTCTCAGGACCCAACATTTCCCCCGGACACGGCGCGCCCGCGGGGAGCCTTTCACCGCCGCCCGCCCTCTCTGGTTCACCTGCGTGCTCTTATCGCTCTCAGTGTGAGCGGCAGGTCTTAATCCAGCAGCTGAATGTTGTGACTGTGAGAGGAATACAGGGGAGTGTGGGCGCTGACCTCTACGGTGCACTCAGACCATTCTGCCACCCGGGAGGGGGGCGCGCTCGCCGAAGAAAAGGAGAGAGCGGCCGTGGCACTCAAGCAGCAGGACGCCGTGGAGCCGACGCAGAGGATAGAAAGGCCAGGATTGATTTTTCAGCACTCTGCCTGTTTGGTTTTTACTTCTGGTCTCACCTCGGCGTTTTGTTCTGAGTTTGTTTAAAGTGCACAGACCTGTTCCCCAAAAAGTGATAATGCCTTCTGAAGGAAAGTGAAATGTGGGGGTGTGAAGGCGAGTGTTAAGTGTCTGTGACGGACGGTGCTTTAGGAAGTGCAAATGAGGATGCAGCAGATTTTAGGATATGCTTTCATTCTGGCTTCAGTAGATTTGCATTCATTTTTAGTAAATTAATCAACATTTGAATCACAAACTATGTTTCAAATGGATGTTAAGGTCATGATTTCAGTAAGACTGAAGTTCAAACTCAACATGTTCAATCTTAGATCGAAAAGCTACAGCGGAGAGGAGCAGGACACCACTCAGCTCTGTATGCTCCTGCTCTCACAGGGATGTAAACAATCATTCACACCGAAGAGTTTTGGTCTGTGAGAAAGAAAGAGTGCCCAGAGAAAACACAAACATGCACATGGAGAACACTCCACTGGCTGATACAGGGGGTCAAACCAACAACCTTCCTGATGTGGGGCACACGCAGTAACCTGCTGACACAGCACTGTTAAACTGGAGCTGAGGGAGGACAGGTAGTGGGGACATCCAGGTGTGAGTTGCCATGTTGTCATGGGCTATGAGAAATATCAGGATGAAAGTCATTTTCCTCTGTGTGAGAGCAGTATGCCCAGCCTTCACAGTGTTATATCGAAGCCGGGCTCTCGTCACTGTTTGCTTCCTACTGTAGGAGTGTTGTGGGGGTTAACTTGAGTTAGCCACAGCTTAACTCAGATAATAACTCAGCTAACAATACCAGAAATTCCTTGGCGGGGGTTTGTGCTATCTCCGCACTTGTAGTTTGTATTTACTTTATTAATCTATGGCAAATTACTTTTTCCATGGTTGACCGTATATCATGATTTTTGATCACAAACAGGCTCCTAGCATTTTTTTTTTCAAAGTGAAAATCAGTTTCATCCAAATATGAAGTCTAGTACCTCAGCTTAAGGTCACTTTCACACCTTCCATGTTTGGTCTGGACAAAACAAACTGGGTAGTTGTTAGAAAACGTGCCTTTAATATCAGGATAAAACGAGAGAGACATTCCCATCCATGTAGATCAGTGTGTCATCTGCATACAGGAACACAAACCTGCTGAAGATGGTGACCACATCAAACCCGGTTGCTCCTCATGATCCGCCCTCTTGTTTCTACAGATCACCATCTTCTGTTTCTTTGAGACAAACTCCACTCACTGACAGACTGGCTGACACAGACACTGAATAACAGTCCAGTTTTGGTGATCAAAAGAACAGAAAGCTTCTTACAGTTCAAAAACATTCGTCTCTCTTTGGATGTAAAATTAGTTCATTCTCTGATATTCTCACATCAGAAAACTGCAGACAGCGATCTCTGCCCTCTGCATCTCAAATCCTGATATTACATGTTTGTTGTTTTCATGCTTCATCTGCAGTCAGATGTTGGTTTCTTAAAACTCGTGGTGTGTTCAGGTGTCTCAGTTTGATCGCAGCACATTCAAGGATCAGTGAGATAAAGGGAATCAGTGAGGATGAACAGCTGCACCACAGGGCGCTGTTTAGTGTCTCATTTCTGTACACTTTGTACCGTCATCCATCCACATAAGGGAATAATCATCAGCTGATCCCTGAAAAGTATCTGTCCAGGGAGAAGTGCGGCGCAGCGGCACAAACCAAATTTTGAAGAACTGTTTTCACGTCTAAAAATATTTCTGGTGATCAAAAAAACGTGAAAAAACATCCACTTGGATTTATTAGCCTGTTTATAAGGACACACTCAGTTTTAAATTTCTCCTGTCAAATCCTTTTTAATGTTTTAAATTAATGATGAAATTTTTACCATCTTAACATCAATTATTGAAGACTTTAGGGAAATAAAGACCAAGGTGGAGGGGCTGATGGTTTAGCAGTTATGTTTGTAATTCTTGAGTGCTAAGGTTGTCGTCCTTGTGGGGGTGGTTGGAGTCAAATCCTTTTTAATGTTTTAAATCAATGATGAGATTTTTGGCATCTTGATTGATTGATTTATTTGATTGATTGGCTTATTTATTTCAAACATACAACAAAAATCAAAATAAAAGTTCAGACAGAAAAAAAGAAAATTAGCACTTGGATAAATGTTACATGTCTGAAAAGGAGCAAGAAGAAGTCAAAACTTGTTTAAGCCCACCCCCTCTCCATCAATTAATAACCTAATATTTAGTTTCCCAATCTATATAAATATAAACATGTCTGAAAAACAACACCTAAAAAGAAATCAAACGTACTTGTTCTATAAAAGTTATCTTATATTCTATTTTAGGCGAACAGGTTAGTCTGTTCTTACAGTAAAGAAACAGTGTTAACCCCTGCACTGCTGTCAGTCTGCAGGTCCATAGTTAAAATGATTTAACTGTCTAAAACAGTTTCAGGCTGTTTTAATGTGCCTTTGGTTTTTCCATGCCTCTATATCTTGACCACGAGCTGAACACCTAAAATCTTAAAGTATCTGATGAGTAGTGATGACGTCCTTTGGTTTAACTGACAGCGACCTGAAGGTGAGATAATTTCCCATCATGCACTCTGTGTTTTGGTTCTTCGATAAAGCCCTCGCTCGGTAAACGGCGTGAACTCGTCTGCTCTCTCCCACAATGAGAGGACGACCTCTTTTTCTCAGCATAAAAGCTCCAGTCAGTGGCGCCATAATTGCTTTTCATACGCCAAATTTGCTTTTACTTTCTCCCAGTTAATGAAATTAAAGCAGAACATTCCTCCACCAATCAGCCGAGCGCGCGACCTAAATGTCAGCGGCTCCTGGATTTCTTCATTCAATTTGAGCAAACAGGCAGCGGAGAGGGCCTGACGCCACAAAGTGATTGACAGAGTTCCATTACAAGGGCTTATCAGAGCCCTGTCTGCAATTATCCAGGTTCAATATGGCCGTGCGATTTGATTTGTGCCAGGATTATAGTCACAGAGGTGTGCGTGCAGGAACGGGACCTCTCTATAATTTTCATTAGCATGCTAACAGTGGGGCGCGCTCAGTGCCAGCTCATTGTTTGTCTGTTTCCTGCCACACGGTGCTTCATGTGGATCCTCATATTTATGTCTGACATTTGGATCAGTGTTTGCTGTCTCTGTGTAACCTCTGGATGTCGGAGTCAGGAGTTTAATGTCTGGGTGGTTGACAAACAGGAGCATGTAGCAGCAAACAGACACAGAGGACGAATAAACAGGAAGGATAAGAGCGTTCACTGTGACAACACACACACAAATACAACCGTTTCTGCTGTTCTGCTGCTTCAGGTGATTAAAGGGTCGAACATCCTTCATCCTCTGAGTGTTCAGGGGATGTCAGAGCAGAAACAGGGGCACTTCATCACTTTAAAATTCTCTGTAAAGGTATTTACAGGCTGTGGAAGAACTAGATGTTCATGCTTATGGTTTCTTAAATCTGAAGTGGCTTCACGAGCAAAGTTCTTCCAACTCATCTGATTGAATTAAATCTACCCTCTATGAGCAAAAGACATCAAGAAAAGGATGAAAAGGATTTCCCAACCCTTTAATGCCTGAAAACACAAATAATAGCCAGAAAATTATAATTTTATGGAGCTGAAATGTTTATTCACTTTCTACTGAAATCCTAAAAAATCAAAATTCCCATTAATTTAACATATTTTTTGGATCTCATTTGATACATTAGATGTTTCTGATAATCCATATGAGGACATTTTTATCATATATCAGATTGTATTGATGTTTTTTTTTAATAATTTGTTGATCATATTGATTAGATAGAGGTATCATATAAAAGTACATATCAAATGTGATACAAAAGGCTTTAAAGGGTTAAGATTCGTCCACTGGACTTTCTGTGAGTTTTAACTCTAGGCTGTAAAAGAATCCTAAGGTGCCGTGTGACATCCTCTGTCTGAATATCGAGGAGCCTTTGGAGCGCTGCCTTGCCCCTCTAAAGGACGCTGCCATACTGCACGCCATCTCAACCAAACTTCAGCTTCATCTAACCACACACAGAGAGAGACCCTCTGAGGTGAGACTTTAGACCATCTGACCAACAGTAATGCTGCATTTCCAAAACTGGAAACTCTCCTCAATAAATGAAAAACAGTCGTGATATAAAAAAATTAATGTCCCTCACAGTGAGAACATGTAGATGTGTTTTTGAACCATGCTGTAAAAGAACGTCTTTTCCCCACATACACTCATTAAGGTGTCAGGTTTCTGCAGACAGCCTCAAGTGGACATTCGGGGTATTGCAGGTTTTGGCACTTCTGCATGGGCTGCCATTCCCAGCCCTGAAGGTTGCCGTCTGGTTTTAACTGAAGAAGAAACAAAAACGTCCTGACTTCACATCAGCGTGGTAGTCAGCTGCATGTAAAACTCACAAATTCTGGTTGAAGCTCGAGTCACACGGAGAGTAAATACAGAATCTTTAGTCTGCGGAGAGAGTCAGTGCAGAGCTTTGGAGATTATCCTGTCTTGTATATAAGACAGCTGTTTTATCCATTTCTGAGGACCATCACTGATGTTACTGCCAGGCTCCTCACTGACGTCTTCAAGGATGGAGTGGGCCATGGGTCAATATTCAACGTGTGTTAGTCATGCATCCAAAAAATTAATGCTTTTGAGGGAACTTTGAGAAGAACAAGTTTTTAACTCGATAACACTGACAGCACTGCAGCAGCAGACTTCCATGCTAACTGTGTTCAGCTCCACGTCTGAGTCTTTGGTGTAAAACAATCTTCATATCAAGCTGGGGTCCGAGGGGGCACATAAAGAGCAGGTTACCTGTCCTGTCTGAGGCTGATTCGGGGCTTATTTGCTTCCTGGTTTGGAGTAATGTTGACAAAGTAAAGTCAAAATCCATCAGAAAGTAAAACATGTTTGATTTTTATTTATTACATGCCCTGTGCATCTTCATGTCTGTCCTCTTGTTTAGGACAGTATGCTTGGCAGACATTGACATGGTTCACTCAGAGAATAGATCTGGTTCATGCTTCACATCTGAGCCTGGGATCCAGACCACCGTCTGCAGTGAATCTGCTTCAGCACACAGTAGGAAACTCTTTATCTTGTGAAGCACAAAAGCTCAGATCTGTCTCCAGAGTGAACTACACTCCTGTTTCCATCATGACTTAAAAATTAGACTTTTTTAAATTCACAAAAAAAAATACAAGTGTTCGCATGACCCTGGAAGCAACTCTGCAGGGGGATGTAGGGAGGGGGTGCTGCATATGCCAATCATGATAGACTGAGCACAACGTAGCACTTGGGGCATCGGTGGTGCAGTTGGATAGTGCGCTTGGTCAGTAGTCGGGAGGTTGCAGGTTCGAGCCCAACTCCGGACAACACATGGCGATGTGTCCTTGGGCAAGACACTTAACCCCAAGTTGCTCTAACTGCTGCCTCAGTGGCGAGTAAATGGGCATGAAAGGGCATGAATGTTAGTTGGTACTGATGGATAACCAACACAGAAACTCTGAACCATCAGTGAGTGAATGTGAGAGCGAATGGGTGTGAATGGGTAAGTGTGACCCGTGGTGTAAAGCAGCTTTGAGTAGTCAAAGACTAGAAAAGCGCTGTATAAGCTCAAGTCCATTTACCATTCATAATAATAATACACTTTATTAGTATGGCACTTTTAAAAACAGAGGTTTACAAAGTGCTTTGACAAAAGGCAGGAACATAAAGACAGCAAAGCACAAGAGTTAAAACACAAAGGAAAAAACAACCGAAAAAGGTCAATTAAAATCAAAGAACATTTAAGACGTACACAAAGGTAAAATGAAAGTGAGAGAGTTCCACAAAACATGAAGGAAAACTTAAACCCCAAAAAGTAGGCACAACAATCCAGGCCCAGTCACTGGACACAGACACAGAGGAGGCCCTGACCCCATGGGGCCAGAGACACACCGCACCGCACTAGGATACAGCAGCACACAAGAGGCTGAATGACACTAAGTGTGGCTGCCCCCTGATGGTGCAAACTAACATGCATAGGTGCCATGTCCAGTGACTCAAAGGCCCTTTCCACATGTCATAAGAACCCAGACAATACAAGAGCCCTGCTACATAAAATGAGACCATGAGGACCAAAGTAAAAGCTAAAAACAAAACAAATATAAAAAGACAATAATAAAAGAATAGAGTAGAGATAATAAAAAAGAGAAAGAACAATAAAACAATAAGCTTTAAAGTTCTCTATAAAAAGATTAAGA
Organism: Cetoscarus ocellatus; assembly: GCA_037902135.1. NCBI lineage: Eukaryota > Metazoa > Chordata > Actinopteri > Labriformes > Labridae > Cetoscarus > Cetoscarus ocellatus. The sequence goes on from JBAMNC010000754.1 coordinate 112,939, forward strand.
GTATAACTTAAGGTGAAGCAAAAATAAAACAATCTGAATTAAAAGTAAATAAAGACACCAATCTGTTAACATAGCATAGAAGAAGTCAATAAAAGACAAAGTAGCTGAAAGGATAAGAGCAATACTAACAAATAAAAGGCTAAAAAAGACTAAAACACAGAGAAAGATTCTGTAAAAGTGAGTTTTTAAAAGTGACTTAAAAGAGGCGACAGACTCAGCACGCCTTATCTCCTCTGGCAGGTCGCTCCAAAGTCGAGGAGCTCTGATGGAGAAAGCTCTGTCACCTTTAGTTTTGAGTCCCGACTTTGGAACGACCAGGAGGCCCTCGCCAGAGGATCTGAGGCTGCGGGCTGGCTCATATGGGACTACTAGCTCTGAAATATAGCTGGGGGCCAGGCCCATGTGTGAGGATTTACCCCTGCTGTGAGTTTTTGCTCTGCTGGATACTCACCTCTGTTTTCTGCTCCGTCTCTTCTAGTGTATCCTGGAGCTCTCACCCAGCCACATGTAAATACTCACCTGAATCACTAAACTCCCCTCACAAGCACTGGACTTTTGCCCTTCCCCCTTGTTGTTTGGAACTGCTGCAAAATAAAACTTTTAAAACTGTTGCTTGCCTCAGGCTTTAGCTTATGGGTCCTACCAGTTACATTGAGGGGGAACAATTCCTTGACACCATGAGTGCTTTAAAAGTAATCGATAAAATCTTAAAATCAATTCTAAAACTGACAGGAAGCCAGGAGGGAGGCTAAAACTGGAGTGATGTGATGCCGTCTACTAAAACCAGTTAAAAGCCGAGCTGCTGCATTGTGAGCTAGTTGGAGGCGAGAAAGAGATTTTTTTATTGAAACCGGGGAGGAGAGAGTTACAGTAGTCCAGTCTTGAGAAAATGAAGGCATGGATTACTTTTTCGAGGTCTGGTGGGGTGAGGATTTGTTTTATTTTCTAAATGGAGCGCAAGTGAAAGAAACATGATTGGATGGTTTTATTGATGTGGGAGGAGAAGGTGAGATCTGAATCAAAAATGACTCCTACAATTCTGGCAGATGGTTCGATGTTTAATGAGAGTGGACCAAGACCAGACTGTATGAGGGGGGAGTTTTTTATGTTAAAGAGGATTATTTTGGATTTTGAGTTATCCAGTTGCAGGAAATTTTCTGCCATCCAACAGTTGATGTCAGTAAGACAGTCCATGAAGGCAGCTAGGCCTCCTGGGTCCTCAGGTCTCAGGAGAAGGTATATCTGTGTGTCATCTGCGTGGCAGTGAAAGGAGACTTGGTGGCATTGAATTATTTGGCCAAGGGGCAGCATGTAAATAGAAAATAAAATTGGACCTAAAACTGAACCTTGCGGTACACCACAGGTGATGGCAGAAGTAGAGGAGCTGTGATTGCCTATGGTGACCGCAAAGGTTCGCTCTAAAAGATACGATTGAAACCAGCTAAGTGCAGTGCCCCTGATACCCACCCAGTTTTTAAGACGATCAATTAAAATGGCATGATCAACTGTGTCAAAAGCTGCACTGAGATCTAAAAGGATTAAAACTGAGCCCTCCCCTCCGTCATAGGTCACTCTGAGGAGGGCCGTCTCAGTGCTGTGACCTGCTCTAAAACCAGACTGACATTTCTCAAAGAGGTTGTTTTCAGACATAAGATGTAAAAGCTGTGTACAAACCACCTTCTCTAAAAGTTTGGATAAAAATGGGAGTTTTGAAATCGGTCTAAAATTGTTAAAATCAGAGGGGTCAAGGTTAGGTGTCTTTAAAAGGGGTTGGACCACAGCGTGTTTTAAAGCAGAGGGAAATACACCCTCTGACCGGGAACTATTAAAAACAGATAAAATGCTGGGCCCAACTGTGTTAAAAACCTCTTTGAGAAATCTAGTGGAGATAAAATCAAGACTGCATTTACGTGGCACTGAGACTTCATGTAGAGTATCTCATCTTTGATAACAGGAAACAAAAATCATGAATAAAACTCGATTAACCACTCAGCAATCATAAAGCTGCACAGATGTTTTATGTGAACACTGGGGGTCGAAGTTCACCCACTGATGGCTGCTCCTGTGCGCTCCCATGATAAATTATGGAACCTATGATGGTGAATTAATATCACAAATGCTGGTTTGTGTGTGAACTTAAGGCTTTTGTTTTGAGATTCATGCAGCAGAGACGGTCCTGCTGAAAGCCCCCTGCAGCTCGACCATCCAGACCACAGAGACATTTCACCTCAGTCTGATTATCCTCCCCTGCAGCCGGGGTGCACGTCCTGTGGTCAGCACACTCACAGCTGATCAGACTGATCGGCTGCACATCAGAGGGAGCAGGGACAGCGATGTGGGCGGGGCCTGCATGCTCGGTCAGAGTAGAGCAGACCTAAGGCGACGATTCTGTTCCATCACAGCTCACAAAGACCGAGAGGAGGAATAAAACCGATTAATAAGGCTCCCTAACACTCTGCTCCATTACTCCCTCATTCATAAACATGCACACACACTCTGTTTAACAGAGCACACACAGTCACAGCACGCCGGGGGGCCCATAGACCCCCCCCCAGAAGCCTCTGAACACACAGGGTATAAGTGTAAATTTTTGTCTTGCTCAATAAAAACTCAGTGGCACAGGCAGAGTGTGTGTTTCCATAATGACGGTGGTTTAGAGGCGCTCCTGCATGAACAATGAGCCGCTGCTGCCTCCTTCATGAACCCTCAGCGCTCGTTTGTCCTACAGAACTCTGACATTAAACGCAGCAGCAGTTTATTTTTGTACTACTCCCCCTGACCCTTTGTATTTATTTTTATTCTAATTATATGTGGATTTTTTTGCACCAATTTACCAAGTCAGATTTCTGTATGTGCAAACGTACCTGGCAACAAATAGAAAATTCTGATTCTGTTTACACACGGTGATGACCATGTCTATGTGCCATGTGATTGGCTGATTAGGTGTTTGCTTTATAGGCAGGTGTACCTAATGAGGAGGCTGTTGTATTTTTAGGGAGCTTCTATCAAAGAGCACCTTCTTCTCACTCTGGTTCTCCTGAAGCTCTTTCTGTTGTTTAATTTTCAGCCTCATTGCTTCTTTTGTTTTTTATTTCATAATTTCAGATTTTCAGCTCAGGGAGGAACCTGCTCCTCACCTGAACAGCTGCCACTCATGATTCACAGTGAATAAATTAACAAAACCATCTCCACCCCTTTGTCTCTCACTCTGAGAGGCTGCACTGTCTCATCTCTCCATATTTATCTTCTCTCCTCTCATTTAGTTTCAGCTTTAATTGCTGTTAAATTTCAACGGAGTGTAAACCGACCCACTGAGGATCACATGACCTGGACAGAATTGCTGCGTCTTAATTCCTCCTTACTGGAAAAGTCAATAGTGTTTCTGTACTCATCAATAAAGTCATTTCCACCCGGCCTGCAGCTTTCCTTACACTGATCGGACACTAATTATCTCAGGTTGATAATATTGACGTGCTGCAGATGATACAGACACACGAGCATCGGAGAAATGAGATATTAACAAACAGCCTGCACCAACCAGCTGACCTTAGAAGGAGAATTTACACTCCTTTGATAGCTTATTAAAGATGCAAAATTTAAAATGTTTAATATTTAAAATGGCATTGTAGAGACTGAATAAATTTAAGCACAACCAGAAGTGATCATAGAGTACAACCGAGGCGATCCTGACACTATCTGCTCTGTGTCAAAAAGTCAACAAATCCTTAAAAAAAAGTTCCTGATCTGCACTGAGAAATCTAACCACTTCATCCTTGTGTCATGACCAAGACTACATTTACACTGCAGGTCTTAAGTTCTCAATTCAGATTTTTTAACCGTATGACCATCATTTTTCTCTTTGTTTGTGATCATCAGTGTAAAAATGTGGCGTACTGTCCCTTTAAATGATGTCTTGTTTGTGGCACCACTCATCTTCTCTCCAGTCACAAACAGCTGAGCTGAGCGTCACGCCAAGGTGAAGAATTTGGCACAGACTCTGGGGAAAAACGAAAGGCTGTGCAGAAAAAGTCGTCTTCAAACAAAGCCTCCTAATGAGCTGGCGAGAGATTTACATAGCTTGATGACTAAGGATTGTGGGTAATTACCCGGCTGCAGGTTTAATCTGCGATGAGTGGCGGTTCGGTGGCAGCGGCGATCCATCCATGGCTGTCTCAGGAGGTCAAAGAGAACACGGCTCGGCTGGTTTAACACAGTGAATCTGTGGACTTCGACAGAGCTGCAGCAGATAAACACGAGCGCCGTGATTCATTTCTTCATTAGCATCCTGCAGGTGGGGATTATGTTAGTTAGTGAGATTAATAATGAGAGGGAGGCGCAGAAACACCTGAGCTAATCCCTCATTTCTGTGGACATGTTTTTGTGAGAGGGACGTGTCTTTGTTTCTGTCTGTCATGACATGAATTTGACCTTACCAAAGCTCCTCCTGAGAGATTCCTGCAGGATCAACTGAACACCACAGACGCTTTCACTCATGCACAGAGAAGCTGCATGCATGTGTGAAAACTAACTTTAGTCCTTCTCCTTCCTCCTGGTGCCGTCTTGTAAAATATCCAGGTGGAGATGTTTGAATGCGTCAGGAGCTTCAGTGAGCAGGCAGGTAAAGGGTTAATACTGTGTAACCAGGTCACAGCCAGTGTGACCCCAGGGCTTGGTGCAACCTCAAAATCATCTTATTTACATCCTCGATCAGTGTTTAAACCTACATACATTTGATTTTTGACTTGTTTTAGATCTAGACAACTTTGAGTGTGCAGGACACTGTTATGACGCCGTTAGAGACATTTTCACATGAATGTTGAATTGGTTAAGTCTGAACCAGTCAAAACAAATTTGAAGCTAATGTCAGTGATCTCTAATTCAAAGGACTTTGGATGTCTCTGTGGTATATGTCAGGAAAAAAATGAACAACTCTTCTGATCAATGACAAGTCAGAAGTAGTCATGATAAATTTGGTCTGCAGACAAAAAGAAAAAATAAGCGTCAGATCACTTACTGATTATTGGTCACTTTCACACCTGACACCTTTGGTCTGGACCCAACATACTCCGATCTTGATTCTTCTTCATAGAGTTTGCTGGATTTGGTGTTGTGTGAAGGCTCACACAAACTCTGGTCTGAAAAGCAGGGGGTCTCCTGTTGCTGTGAAAGCAATTGGTTTAAATAAGGAGTGTGAACTAAAAGACAGTGAGCTGCAGATTGATAAGATCGATATTTCTTTGGCTCTTTCCCTCAGTGTCAGTGAAGAGACAGTGGGCAAAGCCAGAAGGGGCTAAACATGCGGGAAAGCAGCCGTAGGTGGGAACTGCACCCCGGCCTCCTGCACAAAACAGGAGGCCGGACTGTAACGCACCCAGATACCAGCACCACGCCTCCCGCCCTTTTAACAGATTAACAGATTAACGTCTGAAAGTCTGTGCTGAAGATGGTTACACATCTAAATAAATATCAAGTTTATTTTTAACTCAAAATACTGCCAAGCTGCTTCAACCTAAACAATGTTACTCATAGGTCACAGGTCATAGGTCAGCAATAGGCTGGGTGGCAGGTCTGTTCGGTGAAGTGCATAGTGAGAGGAAACCCAAGCAAACGACGGATCCAACAATGCTGCAACTTCACCCTCAAGCTGAAACGACTCTGCTGATCTGTGCATGTGAAAACGAACATAGATAATAACAATCACCTCTGTTAAAAGTGAGTTCATTAACATGAATCCCTCTTTCTATCCAAATATGTGAGTGTGCACGAGGGCTGCTATAAGGACAATAAATCCTGATATAGGTGCTCCTGCAAGTGCAGCAACTGCTACCTCACACATTTAAATCTTACTGGGTCCCTATCGACCAATCAGGCGAGTCGTGTTGTCCTCGAACAAAAGGAGGTCGTGGTGGAGAGTGACCCTGGGGCTCCTTCTCAGCTGGTTACTCGCCACTGCCAGGAAGTGCCTCACCTCTCTGGAAAAGGCTCCAGTCCCCAAGACTCTGACAGGAATAAGCAGTACTGATTATAAAAAGATGGTTCCCAGGCCCCCTCAGGGTAGTGTGAGAGGGTCTGTCAGGTTTTGGTGTCAATATTCAGTGAACATATATTATCTAAATGGATGATAATACACTAAGGGCATGTTTTTATAGATGTTTGCAGAAGAACATCTGTGTAAGTCCAGTTTATCCCGATCTCACACATGAAAAAAAACATTTATTTGGAATAAACAAAGTTTTTGTTTGTAGGTTTCTAAAGGGCTCGACCCCTTTTAAGTACATCTGAGGGGGGGGCTCTTCATAGATATGAATATGGTGTCCCTCAACAGTTTGGTCTGGAGCGCCTTGGGAAAAAAATGAAAAAACTATGCAAGTAATACAACACAACATGAAGACTGACTTAAAGGCACTGCAACGCTTAAAAAATAAATATGGAAGGAAACTGAGTAAGTAAAAGAGTTTCAGCCTGATTTAAGATGTTGGCAAAAAAACAAACTTAAAAATGTCACTTGAAGTCAGTGACAAGAGAATATTGAGAAGGATTTTTTTACATTTTGATGGGACATGAGAGGCATGTGAGTCTGAATATCTACAATGTTCAAATAAATATTGATTAAATATTGATTCCTAAAGTAGCTCTTACTCTCAGTGACTTAACTTTAAAACACCTGACTTACCTGCTGTCTCTGAAAGTAGAAAAGATAAAAAGATGAACAAAGCTGTAAAAGTCCTGCTGAAATCCATGAGGGCTGTAATGTCCCTTAAAAGCAGGATTTCACTCCAGAGGGATCAACACGCAAACAAGTGGATGTTTTCCTGACATACTTAAGCCATTCAAGGACTCGGCTTCATCTGCAGAGAGAGAGCATGTCACATCTGATTGATTGACTGATCTAAAGCCGGCACGGAAATACTCCGACAGCTGGGACAGACTCTTTATCAGACTTATACAAACGCTTTATCTGTGCCCATGATTGTATTAAAATATGTATCAGAGCTTTAAAGAGGGGGAAACTCTGGTGTCTTAAAGTGTGACAGTTTGTGGAAGAAGCAGATGTCTGAGGAGCCTGGAGATGTTCACCGCTGGAGTTCAGATCCAGGGCAGAGATTTAGAGTTACAGAGGGATAACAGCAGGGAACGTGTTAAATAAATGGACGAATCAAAGTTCATGCAATAGAGATAATTCCAGTCTTCACAGGCATCTGTATTAATCTCATTGAAGCAGATGAGATGGTTTTGATGCACTTTGTAAGCATCTGTTCACACAAATCTGACTTATATAAATCCTTTTATTATTTTTTTCTCTTCATCATCATGTTAATTGTTGATTTCACTAAAAGCTTAGAACTGTAATCAATCATTTTAATAATAGTGTTGTTGGGGCCTGTGTAGATGTGGTGCTGTTTGCACTGACATCAGTTTCAGAGCACTTCTTAAACTGGTTGTTGTTTGGTTTCAGGAGGGAACTTTCACTCTTCACGTCACTACCAACAAGCCCCTGAGCTTCGTGTTTTCATTTAGTCACAGAAATGTTGAACCTGCACAAAACAGTTCAATACACCCGACACAGTAGCTCAACCTTTCCTCAGAAGGGTGCTATTAAAAAAGCAAAAATCTAAAGCTAATGGACGTGAGCTTTGACAGTCCTCATGACTCAAGTTAATCATCAGAAATAGAAATCACACCCACGCTCTTTCATATCCATTTACATGACACTGTTGAAGCAACTTGGGGTTTTGTTTCTTGCCCAAGGACACATCAACATGTGACAGCTAGGGTTTGGCTCAAACCTGCAACCTTCAGATTGATGGTGGAGTGAACTTTTAGACTGAGCCACAGATTCCCCCAAGTCACCTTTGTCAAATCTGTGCATCCAGCCATCATCTCATGCACACAGGACTCAAACAGAAGAAACAATTCAATCCCAGAAATTCCCTTTAAGGGAAATCCTCGTGCAGTGATCTTGATGTTAGGTTTTGAAGCAGCCACAATAATTTACTGCTTTCCCTCCAAAATCCAAACGTTAGCTAAGATAATGTAATTTAAATGAAGAGTGTTGCTCTTAGTACAATCATTTACTTTAGCAAAGTACACACTGCATGGTTTTCAGCCTGAGTTCTGGCTTAGATCCATGCTTCAGGTCTGATTAAAGGATGATCTTACCTGATTATCCTGTGGTATGAGGCGAGTTAAGAGTTTTTATCATCCTGGAGGAGGATCGCAGACACACAGACTTGAAATTGTAAATGTTAAACTTGTTCAATACCATCTGATATCCTAATGAGTGTTGAGTGAACAGCTGAGCACGTCCACTGTGTTTGTCACATGGAACCAAGCACAGCCAATCAGGGAGCAAGTTGACTGGAGCAGGAAGCAAACGTAGCCATGGTAACGATAGAAAAGGTGAAGGATAAAATTAGACGGACGTTAGAAACGGACAAACTTGTTGATTAAAATATGAGCGTCTTTGCAGCGAAACCAGTGAATTATATCTAACAGGCTGCTGAAGAGAGGAGCTGGATGGAAAACACAACTGCCAAAGATGTTATAGGAAGCCATGTCCGCCATGTTTGTTTGTCTTCATTTGTTCTGTTTCTGTAAAATCAATCTTGGAAACATTGATTCTCTCCTTTGGTCTGTTTCACTCATGGTTATAAACACACAGATATGATCATATCTTCGCAGCCGTGAGGCATTAATCATTAGACAGCATCCATGGAACACATGAAGATCTACAGTCCCGTCATCATCATCATCATCATCATCATCATCATCATCATCATCTCTCCTGCACCTTTGAGCACCACACTGACACACGGCAGCTCAGGAGTTAACCAGGTGATGGTGGGGGGGCTACACCTCACTCACTGCTGATTGAAGATCTCCTCTTCAATCAGGTCCAGATCATAAAACACATGAATCCACGTCAGAGGACCACGTCAACAGCAGCCTGTGAGATACAGAAACAGGTACTAGAGACTATCAGAGCTTTAAGGGTTCCTCCCTCTGAGACCATCACAGCTCTCTTCTTTAACCAACATGAAATATTTCTTACGTCTTATTGATTATCTGACATCGTCATCAATCAGCTGATTTGTGCTCTCACTGATGTCAGAGAAGAGTTCATGGATCTCAGGCTGCTCCGAGGTATCCAGGTATCAAACCCCTCAGTTCACATCTGAAGATGATCAAACAAACGTCGACTGATACTGAAACAGAGGTCGACAAAGACCTCCTGCTGTGTCCAAAGAGAATTCACCAACACTTCATCACACAACCTCGCCGTGCCTTAAAGGCCTCCACACCTGTCTGAATACTCTGACAGGTCATAAAACTAGAAACTAAATGATTCTGTGAAAAGATTGAATAAAAAAGTGACATATTTTAACTTTAAGCTGCTGATGTCAGCCTGTTATGTTTGCTTAACTGATGTTTATCATGGCTCGGAGCAGAGGAGGGAGATTTTTGTTACTTTGTCATAAGCCTGCAGTGGAGTTACCAGAGTTCTTTATCCAAGGCCACAGTGTAAAGGTACAACATGCATTTTTTGACTTGAGACACAATGCTGATGTGCCTGGAGTTCATGTTCCTTGTGGAAAACCTGATGAATGATTGCAGACGAGCGGTTTAATAAAATAACAACACAAGACTCAACAGCTGTATCAATAAGCTCAGACCTCAATTGTTTCAGGTTTGGCAAATGCTGAACTACCTTCATCCTTCCTCACGCCATGAAACAGAAGAACGAGGGTCCCTCATGTAGTGAGTGCAGGTGCATATTGCTGCTTCTCCTCTATCAGCTATGCAGCAGGTAGATATCTTAGTACAACTTTGGTGCATTGCTGCTTAAGTTTTCTTCCCCCTGCAGGCTGATTCATGGGCAGAGAAACTACAGAGAGAGGAGGGCAACAGTGAGTGAAAGCTGTTAACCAAACCATGGACGTCATACCAAACAGTTCAGTGTCCTGAGAGTCGCTGCATACCTTGTTGAATCGTCGGTGCGGTCTTCCAGAAAAATAAAAAAAACTTTAATAAAAAACTGGAGTCATAATTTCACCAAGGTGCTCGGTTGAGACAGGAAAAACACAGAATTTGTACAACAGAAAGTCGCCAAGAAAATGTAACCATAAAAGGGGCCGGCCTTACTAATGGATCATCGGACCAATCAGGGGCCAACAAATGATCAATTAAACTATTATATAATCCATAACCTACAGAGAAAGACTCCTCAGTGTCAGTTTTCATCTGAATCTCAGCCGAACTTCATTCTCTGTCAGACTTTAAGAAAAACAAGTAAACTCTGCTCTTGTCTAAAAGGATCTCCTGCTGCCGATCACGGTGTCACTCATCCAATCATTTGTGGCTGTAATTACATAAACAATGATTGGCAGCTGAAATCACATCATATTTGTGGAGAACCTTTGAAAAAGGTGTACATTAGCATAAGTGTCATGGATTAATGTGACGGAGGAGCAGCTGCTCTCAGCAGGAGGCTGAACCATAACAGCTCTCACTGATTCCTCCAATCAGTCAAAGTTTCTGTTTTTATCAAGAATCCCCAAGAAAATGGGATCAGGAGGGAGGAGAAGAGGAAACTCTGAAACAATTACACTTGAACAAAGTCAAACTCACCGAAGTTTAAGTGTCCGACTGTTTTCCAGCAGGGGGAGTTCCTCCTTAATAAAAGTTTAAGTTAATCTGGATATTTAAACAACAGAGTGAATGTGATTCTACTATTAAACTAGAAAAGCACTCCGAGAGCGCAGACCTCCGCCATGCAGCTCAGTTCCACCCATAAATTGTGATTTCCATCCCACATTATCGTCCTATATTTATTTTCATTGTGGAATGGAAAATATCAATCTGCAAGAAGTGTGATTGTTGTTTATATAAATATCATCCAACAGAGTGACCTAGTCAGTAGTGGGTCTTGTAACTTGTTGACTGAACCAGTTTGCTGCTGCTTGTACAGATGTTGGTGTTGTGTGTGCTGTGGCTCTTCCAGCGGGACATGTCGCCAGCCTGTCGGTCTTAGCAGTAGCTGTGAGTGCAGACGGAGCGGTGTGGAGAACTCCTCCCCTGGCATTGCAAGGGAAGCTGGGAAATGTAGTGACATGGGCTTGAAAAACTAGATGTCAGTTTGCAATTAAACTACAATTCCCATAATGCCATAAATGAATGGGATTGCCATTATAAACTTAAATGTTTTTTTTTCCTGACGTCGATCTGGATCGGATCAGCCCCAAAATGAATTGGCTTCTTCCTTGGACCAAGCCACACCTCTGGTGAAATTTTGATGTAAATCCATCCAGCAGTTTTTGCGAAATCTTGCTAACAGACAAACAGAGAAACAGACAAACAAACAGACAGACCCCGGCGAAAACATAACCTCCTTGGCGGAGGTAACAAGATCCACCAATGACCAGGGCATATGCCTCACAGGTGAGGTCAGGTTTGGGGGAAATGCCGGGTCACCATCTATCACTCCTGACAGCCTGTCTGCACCACCAGCAACACTAACCCTGATTCAGCTGTGCTACCAACTGCATTGACCAGTTATAGTTTGTTTGCCTCACAGCATGCACACTACCTGACAGGTAACTGGTCCAGGAAATACGCTACGTCCCTCCCAGTGTCAGCTGGGGAAGGCTCCAGCCCCTGACAGGGATTATCAACCTGTTTAAGGTTGGTTACAAGTGACTCTGTCAGGGCTCCGCTGGCACCAGCAGTGATAGAGGTGTGCCGTCGATGTGTCAAAGTAAACTCTGAGTCCTCACAAGTCAAAGTTTTAAAATGTAGAAAAAAGAAAATGGAGAGTTTTAAAATGTACTTATATTTGTTTGTTTTTTATAACTGTCAGAATGTCCCTACGGACACCTCAAAGGCACCCTGTTGGCTGGATGGGTGGATGGATGGATGTATTGTATGGATGGATGGATGGATGGATGGATGGTGTTTTGTGTAGCTCAGATGGTTACAGTGTGCTACAGTTCTCTCTCAATGCCTTTCAGAAACTTCTCAGTTGGGAAATCTTTCTTCTCTTCCTCAGACTTTTGCATTTAAATGTTCTTTACGTTCCTCTTTGGAGCCGCAGCCAGTTCCTCTGACTTTCAGCCGTCTGTGAGAGCAGCATTATAATCGTCAGAGGATGGATGGTTGTGACAGAAAGCTTCCTGAAATGCCTCCCATCAGCGTGTGTGTGCACTCAAAGCTGCTCACATTACACTTTTTGAAGGAGCCCCGGTCTGAAACCCCGGAGCCTACAAGAGTATTAGACCTGTAAAATGTCTGACACGTTTCCATCTGACACTTCCCTCCTTTTTCTTTTGGCATTTCTAATTTGAACCAGCTGCAGCAGGTGTCACTCCCCCGACGATCGCCGCGCTCGGCCCGGCTTTTCATTACAGCCGCCCGGATTGCACCGAGGTGTGAGATAAATTGGTTATGTCTAAAGTCAAATTATATCCAGGTCTTTGCAATTCAATTCACTCATGGAAAAGAGGAGGGGGGAAAGTGCTAAAAGGGAGCGCAGAGAGTCGATGCGCTGGCTAAAAGCCGGACTCACAAAGAGGGGAAACTCATGCCAAAGATTGCCTGCCAATTTCTGGTCTAGACATGAACGCAGACTTCTTTCATGTAACGCTTGATGGAAAAATAGAAAAGTCAAGTCCCTCTCAGCAATTATTTGTCAGCTAGAAAGCCGCTCGTGAATGACATGAAACCTGCAGGCCCGTGTGGAGTGGCAGAGTCATTTTCTGTTCCTGCTATTTAAGCAATTTAGCAACACACACACACTCCTACATACACACACTTTACAGGCAGAGCTGATGCTGAAGCTCTGAAGTTCTTTCGAGGTACATTTGTCTTCAGATGTTCTGACCCAAATTAGATGACTTCTTCTTTGTTCTATTTAAAGACTCGGACGTGATGCTGCGATCTGGTGATGAAGACGGTCATTTTGAATTTCATTAAAGATAAAAACGGAAAATCTAAGGGTCCAGTATGGTAATGAGTACAGTAAATAAGTATAAATAAAACTTCAATAAAGAAATAAAGTTGACTTTAACATAAACTGATGATTGTTGTGCTGCTTAAGATTCATTTTTTAATCCCTGTGAAGAAGAGCCATCTGGAAAATTTGCCAAAAATAGCTAAGTGTAATTTTTAAGTGTAGAAGAACATTCAGATTAAATCTAGTGAGCCCCATTAAACACCTGGTGCAGAGTAGTTTTGCATGCAGCATGGGTGTCACTCATATTTTCCCTCATGTAATTTTTATGTCCTTTTTTTTTTAAGAAAGCTGCCTGAGAAGTTAAGGGGCTCTGGTAGTAAATTTGCAGTGCAGCTGGATCCAGCAGAGTCATTGTCTGTGAGCTGGCAGATCCATTTAGCAAAGCCTCAAAGATGGAGCGATTGAGCTCGGTCTGCAGAGGCTCTGACCAATCAGCATGAAGTGTGTTGAGTGTGACGACAGTGTAAGGCAGTACGTCCAGCTGCTTGAAGATCAGCATCGATGCTTCAGCTGTAGTTTATCTGAAACTGACGACATTTCTGAATTTAAAGGAGAACAAACAAAAACACTAAAGTAATAAAAAATATTTTTTCAATCCTTTCTCAAGAGTTTCCTTTCAAGTTCAATCACATTTACTTCAGGCAGTCGTGCGAGCCTACTACACCATCTGATTGATCATCAATGAATGTGATTGACAGCACAATCATCCAGTCATTTTCCAGATGTGTTTTTGAAGATGGACTGATACGGTTTATGCTGTGTAGTTTATGTTGAGCTGTCCATCTAGGTACTCTTGGAGCATAGGGAGATAAAACAGCTGAGCTAAAGGCCCAGCTTGTACTTCAAACTGGAGGAAACTTCAGCTCTGGGCACAGCCGTGGTCTTACCAGGAGGTTCCTGAGAGGGTCTGAGTAGAAATTATCCAACTCTCCACTGGATGAAGGAGGAAATGTGGAGAAGAAGAGGGCAGACCTGCTGTGAAGGTCTGCTTCATGAAATGCAGCAGACAGAACAAATCTTTCTATCTGGAGTCATACAGTTATACTCAGTAAGAAATGTAATAAGTATGATAGCTTTATCAATAATCAGACATTATAGAACCATGATTGCATTATTAGACTGCATGCCATGACTTTGTGCTGTTAGAAAGCTGGAGAAATGTTTGTTGTAGCAACAAATTGAATCAATGGTCCACAGCAGCGTGGAGTAAAGGACAGAGAGGAGGAAACACATGATGACTTTATTACTGGACCACTGGTTTGACTCAGCCAACATCCAGTTTGGACACAACACAGATGAAAACTGTCATAAATGGGAGCTCATCGATGGTGGATTCCTGTCTCTGCTGCAGGTTAATAAAGAATCTGAGTTTACTGCGATCCAGCTGATCGCTCTCCAGAACATTCTGTGCTTCTCTCATGACCCTCTCCATCATGGAGGTGATGTCCTGAGGGCTCACGTGAAGAGAAGCTGACTCTGATCTTCCTCATTTCCTCCAGTTCATGACTCATGACCAGCTCACGCTGTCAGCCCTCTTTGGGTCGGGGTGTTAGCGGTCCCTAAAAGGATTTACTAAAAGATGAAGTCAAGCCTGAGGGAGCAGAACAGACTGTTTCTGTTGGCTCACCCTAAGCCCCGCCTCCAGCCTATCATTTATTGTCAGAGCTGGGGCCGCCTATTGACAGCAGCATTGATTTCCTGATTAATGGACCTCTCCACCATTGGCATTTACCACTGCCGACATCATTTTAATGTGTGCATGATCGATAGCTCCATCAACACCGAGAATATCCCGCCGCCAGGCTGCGGGGGATTCGTCTGAGCTCCCATCACAGCAGACATGGTGGGGTCTGCTGTGTGCAGCCTGGTGGAGGAAAGATTTGATTAGAGATGAAATTTGAGAGGCACACATGAAAAAGAGGTGTGTAGAGCTTTTATTTTATTTCTTAATGTGGTGCAGATAAGGAGATCAGCGTGACAAAGGGGAAATGCCAATGTGCCAACACCTCCTTAACAACTATGATCGAGAAGAAAGCTGCAATGAGCGATACCCAGCTCAGATACCCTTCACTTTCAGAGCTCCTTCATTCTTGATGTCATAGGTTCAATTAGGAGGTGAAACGCTCCTCAGAGATGTTGGTCCATATCTCCATGATGCTGCAGATTTGTCGACTTAAAAGTGCTCTATTGGATTAAGATCTGGTGACTGTGGAGGCCACTGGAGTGCAGTGAAGAAACCAGTCTGAGATGATCTGAGCTCTGAGACATGGAGCTGCTGGAAGTCTCCATCAGAAGATGGTCCACTGTGGTCATAAAGAGATGGACATGGTCAGCAACAATCCTCAGGTAGGCTGTGGGGTTTGGACCATGCTCAGGTGGGACTAAGGGGCCCATAGAGTCCATCACAACACCAGCAGCCTGAACCGCTGATCCAAGGCAGGATGGATCCATGCTTTATGATGTTGACACCAAACTCTGGGCCTACCATCTGAATGTGGAGCAGAGATCCAGACTCATCAGACCCAGGGACACTTTTACAGTCTTCTGTGGTCCAGTTTTGGAGAGTCAGACCCTCGGTTTCCTGTTCTTAGTTAACAGGAGAGGTACCTGGTGTGGTCTCCTGCTGCTGTGGACCATCTGCTTCAAGAATGGACGTGTGGTTTGTTCAGAAATGGTCTTCTGCAGACCTTGGTTGTAATAAGGTTATTTGTTGCCTTTCAATCATCTTAAACCACTCTGAAATTTCTCCTCTGACCTCTGACATCAGGGCATTTTGGCCCAGAGACCTGCTGCTCATTGGATACTTTCTCTTTTTTGGACCATACTCTGGACACCCTACAGATGGCTCTGTGTGACACTCAGATCAGCAGTTTCTGAACAACCATTCCACCTTTAAAGTCTGTTAAATCATCTTTATTCTCCATTCTGATGGTTTGAACTTCAGCAGGCTGTCTTGATCATGTTGCTTAAATGCACTGAGTTGTTGCCATGTGTTTGGCTGGTCAACAATTTGAATTGAGGAGCAGTTAAACAGGTGTACCTAGTGCTTGTCTAACTTTGTCCTCTCCACACTGACGATTTTCAGTCCAGTTTAAAGTTGTGAAAAGCTTGGTGAACCTTTACCTTCAGTGTTTTAAAAGCTGTGTTTTCTGAGCTAACCCTGAAATTGGATGTTTTAAAGTTTGAGCTGTTAGGTGGGAGTTGATTATTTACAACGCCCATTTGGGTCCATGTAATAGCCTATTATTATCTATTAAAAATAAAACAGGGTCTGTGCTGTGGTCATGTGTTTCTGTAGATTAGCTCTTAAATCTCTGAGTGAGTTTGGATCAACAGCCCTGAGAGCTTTTCAGACTTTCCAGTCTTATTTTGTTTTCTGTCCTGCTTTATGAGTCAGGAAATGGGACTTCACCCTGAATAAACTTTTTGGTTCCTTTATTTTCTCTACTTCTAAGTTAGCTTTATGCTTTGGGTTAATGTCAATTTGACAGTCTGTCCACCTGAGGGGTCTTGAAGTCAGTCTTTTAAGCACTGGTCTGTTAAAGCAGCCTATGACAGCCCTAAAGACAAGTCCCACATCCACCTGCCCTCCTCAGCATTCTGCACTTTAGGAGTAACCAAACCCCACCTGACATTTCAGAGAAGACCTCCAGAGCATCATGAGCAGGTCTGGAGGGGGAGAGGATCAGAAACATCCACCCACTTCTTCATGCCCCCCCATCACAGCACCACAGTCTGAGCTGCCTTTGTGTGTTAGATTATTGGCCTTAGTGTCAGAGCCATCACATCTAGATGAACACAAGTTCATATTTTACAACCACATTCCAACAGTTCATTAAACAGGCTGACAATCCGTCAGAGAAAAACAAATCTGCATGCTCTCCAAAGCTCTGGGGGCACATGCACTCGTATCATTGTATCACAACACAGACATAAGATGGCTGCATTAAGACAGGTTGGGGGGCAGTGCAGCTGGATCCACCTGATTCAATGTCTGTCGTCAGGCAGATCCATCTTGCCAAGCTCCAGTCTCTGATTGTGCTCAGGCCAAAGCAGCATGGCCCAATCAGCATCCTTTAGATCAGCATGGATGCTAACAGCTTCGGTTTTGTCAGATCTGGACCCCATTTCTTTACTGAGTGAAAAATAAATGACAAAACTGAAAGCACTTCCCGATAAGAAATCTATTATGTGGTGGAGGGTGTGGTTCGGCTCAGCTGCAGGGGAGAGATGTGTGTGGGGGGTGCTGGGAGCAGAGCTGCAGTTAATTGACTCAGGTGTGATTTTCTGTTGATTGCTCTCTTTCTGCCTCTGTGCAGCAGCATGCTGGACCTGGAGAAGCTCACAGTCAAGAGAGAGCTCCTAACTGGAGCAAGCCTGGAAGATTCGACCATGAGTATCAGAAGAAGCTTGTGAATATTAAAATGTGTGAGTGAGGAGAATAAAAGCACCTTTACTGTCATCACCAGGCCTCCAGTGCTCAATGATGTGTTGAAGAGAACACAGTAACAAGTCTGATGCTTCACTCTCCACTTCTGACATGTTTTGGTGTGAGTTTGTTCTGGATGTGATTGACAGAACGATCATCCAATCACCTGCTGGATGTGCTTTTGAAAAGGTTCTGCCCTTCGCAAACACTTTGTTGCTCAGATGGACTGGTGAGATTTACTGAAAGGTCCACCTGGTGCCTCAGGTTACCAGCAAGACTAAAAATAAATACATTTTAAAAAAGCACGGCCACCTTAAATGACAAGTTCAGTGGAAAAATGTAAATGTGAGGCTGTGATGACATTTCACCAGACCTCACAACCATCCAAACAAAGACAAGAGTCAACATCTCCCTCACAGGTCTTCTTAATTATCGCTCCATAAAGAGGAGCAGCAGTCCATGGGCTACTTATTACAACGACAATCAGCTGGCCTTGTTGTGTCTCTGACAGGGTCTTCTTTAGAGTTGGGTTAAAAATGTAGAAGTTTTTGTTTTGCAGGATGGCCTTTTGTTGCTTCAGTTGAGCTCTTGTCTGTGTTTCCAGTTTGTTGTCATGTGCTAACGACATAAAGATGTTTGAGATCATTTTTAAAACTTAAAGGAGAAGCACAGGCCATGACTGAATGTTAATTTCATGTGCATACATTAATATTCAAGAGTTCATATGTTTGTTAAGATGCCTGCATATTATTCTCAGTAGATTAAGGGGATTTTGGGGCCCTTATGAGGGGGCCCTTATCAGAAACGGTGACCTAAAAGTTGGATGACCTTTAGAATAAACATTATCACCACAAGAAGAAAGCCATTCAAGGTGAGTCCTCTGGCTGAGTACAGCTGTTAGCGTTTGCTCAGTCCAGGGGCCCTCACTAACATGGGCCCCTGGACTGGGACCCACCTCCTCCACCCTTTAGACTGAAGTTCAGTGTTACTACCAACAGTCTTAAAGTGTCACAGCAACAACTCTGATTGGTCAGGCCGACTGTTGCCAGCAAATTTCATTAATGCACTGCCACGACTGATGCTAACAGTCAGGAAAAAGAGGGCGGAGCCTGTTCAGCATCTGCGAGAGAGGGCGCAGTCAGCATGCAAACTTTGATGGGTTTTAGTACTTTGACAGAAATGTTGAGATTCAGAATATCACTGATCAACGGCACCACTAAATTTACACCCTCTTGAGTTTAATAATGAAACAAAAAATAGATTATGATGCCTGTTACACTTGAAACTCACTGTTGTTTATTTTTTATCTTGGTTCACTCTGAAAATAAGAAAATGGCTCCAGTTACAATAACTTGGGTTCTTAAAAATTTAATGACTTGAAAAAAGCTGCCAAGTTTCCTCAAAGTTTGGCAGGAGGCCTTTTTATTTTTTATTTGCAGAACTGCTCTCATCTCATGAGGCTCTCAGATC
Source organism: Cetoscarus ocellatus (assembly GCA_037902135.1). Taxonomy (NCBI): domain Eukaryota; kingdom Metazoa; phylum Chordata; class Actinopteri; order Labriformes; family Labridae; genus Cetoscarus; species Cetoscarus ocellatus. Next base: position 131,847 of record JBAMNC010000754.1, read on the forward strand.
AGTTTGTATTGTGACAGAAGATTTAACGAAGTGGGCAGAAGGTGCAGTTCTTTCACTTCAATTATGAACCTGCCTAATGACAAAACTCTGAATCAAAAAACAAAAGCTATCTCAGAAAGATCTTTGTTCAGCCAACTAAATACAGGAGAGATGTGCCAGAATATCTGAGTTTTGTCAGTTATTCCTGTTTGGATTTGTTTGCAGACTTATTTAATATTACACATTTTGATGTCCTAATGTCAGACATGGAGCACTAGGGCTGTTTGTATAAGATGTCTATTGCATGTGGGACTATGGGATGGAAATTAAAGAGATATATATATGTGTTATGTTACCTGTGCAGAATAATGCATGCATCTAAGGAGTTTTATCGAGATACGAAAGGTAGATGGATGTGGTCATTTCCAGCTTGCGTGAGGAGTGGATGTCAAAAAAAAAATCATGCTGACACGTGTGCACACTCACATTCAGACCTGAAGGTTTTCCATAAATATTTCATGTCCTGCAGCAGCAGATTGGGTCGTATATGGAGACTCGCTTACATTTTTAGAGGGTGAACCCAGGAAGCACATTTTCCTCAGATAATAACCTGCTGAGAGGAACGGTCAAACTGCCTGTCCTCTGAACTCCAGCTGCAGAGGGAGGAAACCAACCCGAGGGCGACCGGCATGAAGATTCAGGCAGTAATGAAACTATGACGCATGGAGGCCAGATACTGTTTAAAATATTCTCACTGATATACAGTCAAGAGCTGACAGGGTTTCTGAGTTTAAGTGTAACTTTATACTGAACAAACAACCAAACTTGATGATGACTTCGCTGCACAAACACAGAGCTGTACTCGACTGTATAATCTGTCAACCATATTGATTCTTTAGTTTAAGCAAAATTAAACCCCCCATAAGGCTGAAATATTTTAATGTTTTACCTGCCACACAGTAGGGTTTGATGCTAATTGTCCTGTATTGATCTGTAAATAGGACCTCCATTTGGAAAACTGATTATTGAAACTAAAGATGCACAGTATCATCCAAACTATATCAGTATTGGCAGGTAAGCGCCTCATAAGTTGATTATTTGTGTCGGCAGATGTGACCATTTTAGCCAATATTTACAGCCTATATATCTGCAACAATGAGTTTGCAAATGTGGATTTGAATATTGAATATCCAATAAATAGCATCCCTAATTAACACCTCTGACCTTTGGTACGTCCATTGTACTTTTGCCTAACGGCAAGAGGGTTGCTGGTTCAACCCCCAGTCAGACAGGGCCTTTCTAGAGTTTGTATATGTGGGTCTTCTCCAGGTTCACTTTGGTTTTCTTCTGCAGACCACAAACAGGCTAATTAGGTTAATTAGTGACTTTTAAGATTTTCAAAACAAATGTGTTGTTTAAATTCATGTTCTGATCAAACGTGGTCTGAACTGTTCAGTGCATGTTGATCCTGTTTGGCCCAAATCTTAGCCTGTGTTTAGAGTTTGTCTCCTTCTGTGATTGAGTTTGACGCCCCGTCTTGGATGGTTGGTTGGATCACTGAGCACGAGTGTCCTGTAGATGTACTCGTGGTTTGTTTGTTTTGTACATTTAAAATAAAGTTTGGAAAAAAAAAATCAGCTGTAGCCTTCCTCCGCATTCCTGAAACTGAAAACCAGCGTAGCATACTACAAAATAAACCTAACAGAACAGTCATACTACAGTCCAGTGTAGTAGGCAGTATGCAGTGCCTACTGCCTACTACGTTCATATGAGGTATGTAGTAGGCGAATTCGAAAACAGCCAATGTCCTCCCTCTTGTCTTTGTTCATACGTCTTCCTGCCCTGTCCTCTATGTCAGTTATTTATGTTTCAGCGTTTTTCTTCACAGGTAATTTGTCTGAGTTTTATTTTTTGTAAGATACTTGGTTTTGTATTTTGAGCTTTTCATTTAATAAATATTTTCATCAGTAGCTGCATCTGGCTCCAACTTCTACTTTTTCTTAATTAGTTTTTGCAGCCCTGCAGTTTACAGAGGACACAACCTCCAGAGGTTAAAGGTCTTACATAAAAACTAGAGCAACATTGTTCGGTGAGCTATTGTCACAGATGTGGAAAACTGTTCCATCTCTCACTGCTAACAAATCCTTAAAAAATCCTGGATCCATATCTGGATTCAGATCACCACCAGATCCAATCACTTCTTCCTTGTGCCATTCCCTGAAAGAGTCATTAAAATCTGTTCATAACTTTTTGAGTTATGCTGTTCACTAACAAACACAAACAAATGCTGGTAAAAGCATGACCTCCTCGGCAGAGGTGATGGGTCTCCTTTAAGTTGCTCCAATTCTGCAAGCATGGCTAAGGTCAAAGGGTTAATTTACTTTGAGAAGTCTTCTACAATAATATTCTGCATGCCTGTCTTTATGTGCAAAATATGAGAAAACAAAAGTAAGTGACCTTCAGAGTTCGGTAAACTATCTCTGTAACACTCTGAAGGCAGAGCTATAACTCTGAAGGGCACTGCAATATTGTTTTTCATAAATCTTAGCATCAACGTGACCCAAACGTTGGAGGATGATTTCATAAAACTGTGACTTGGACTGATGATTTAAACCCCCTTACATATAAGGGACATAATGAATGAATTGTGTTTACTGGAACTGGTATTGTTTTAAATGTCAGGAGCGTCATGAGTAGGGCTTGTATTTCTCTTTATTAAGAATCTGCTTTATCAAATAACTTTAAAATGTCTCTGAAAACTTTTGTAATATTTGAGGGTCAAGGGCCAAACTCAGTTTGTAATTTGCAGACTTCACTTTTGCATGGTGCTGATGAGCTGCAGCAGTTTATTTGTTCTTCCTCTTTAAACCTTCATGTGGTCTTCATCGATAAACTCTGAGGAAACTAACACAGCAGGCTGATATGACTGATAACGCACAGAGGGCCCTGCTGATGAGGAGAGAACTGGAGGTGGACAGGGACTCAGCTTTTTCAGATAAGAGCTAGGTCAGGTTTTCCTACTTCAGAGGCTCCGTGTTTTCAGCTGTAAAATGATTTCATGTTGAGACTGAAATCCTAAAAATAAACATAGAAAAGCCAAACATGTGACAGAACTGTAAGTCTTATTTGGTCTTTTAAATATAATTTAAAGGTCCCATTTTTTGCTCCTTTTCTGCAGTTTAACATGGATCCTTGATGTCTTCATGAAGCGTTAGTAACATGCTTTGGTCCAAAAAGCCTATGAATAAAGCACAGCTGCATTCTTTCACACGCTCACATAACCGCTCTGTTCAGAACGGCTGGTTTTGAGGGCAGTCGCCTTCATATGCTAATGAGCCAGAGCAGCATACATACGGGAATTCACGATAGAGCAGCGTAACTCGAGCGAAGTGGGTGCTCCAGCCATGCACTGCTTACAGTCCTGAACACATACAAACCATTAATTTACACCGGTTACCACTAACACAGTTACAACGGCAAAGCTGGTCCCCTCTAACATCACAGGCTAACGCACAACATGCTAACCTCGGCCTAGTGACCACAGTGGGACTGATTATATTCAGCCAACTGTTAGACTTCTCTTGACTATTGTAGGAATATCCATACTTTGAAGTTTACCCTTCAGACTTTCAACAAGTAATGTGAACATTGACGAACATGTGAAGTTACCCCTGCTGTTAGCATTAGCTCGTAGCAATGAGCAAAATAAATACTACACAGCATTAAAAACTCACATTTCCATCATCAGGTTTGGTGACGGATTGTTGGTTCTGAGCCTGGATTCAGGAAAAGTCTAGTTCCCGGTCCTGTGTTGAACTGACTGAAGTTGAAGAAGCAGTCGGACGTGAAGTGACTGACACACACATACAGGTTTTAGCCGACTGTAGCTGCTCATTCCCTTCAAAAATAAAATTAATCCACTGGGCCCTGTGGTCCTCTGAGGCTGGTAGCCTATATGTGAAGATATATGAGGCTGTTTACAGCCAACAACCGAGCATTGACAGGTTTTGAGCTCAGACATGCTGAACACAGATCTCTCACTAAGAATATAAACAACATGGCGGCACCTCACAGAAGAATCTCTCAAGCTGGGGAGGGGGATACTCAGGTAGACCAATCAGGTTAGGTATGCAAATCAAAAATATAACAGCTCGCTGAGTACCATGAGTTCACACTCATGCTGCCTGCTAAATACAGGGTTTGTTGTCTACTGTCACATGTTGTGGGCTGGGAGGAAGGACAAATACCCAAAAATGTGTTCAAAAGCCTTAAAAAGTGGTTTTTGCACAATATGTCCCCTTTAGATGATTTCAGAAGGGTCCCCAGCCATTTTTGTCCTTGTAGCAGTTTGGTAGCAAGCATCCTTTTAAAGACACAGGAAAACAAATCCTCAGAGTTTTGTTTTCCAGACTAGATGCAGGTCAGATTCATGTTTCTGATTGGATTCATTTTAAAATACAGCAAACATAGTCGAAATAATGTCCTCTCCTACCACAAATCAACATCAGGCAGGAAATACGACCTGTTGTTCTTATGCTGCTCTTCCTGTTATCTTGTAATTACCTTTATGAAGTTTTGGGTTTCTCATGATCTGTAGGATCTCATGCTTCAATCTTGTTTCAAACACTCTCTAAGACGGCAAGGATTTGCGCTGTGGATCAGATTCATGGACACAGCACTGCACAGACGGACTATGGGAAATCCAGGGTAACACTTAAAAATTAGAATTAGAAAGTAGAAAATCCAAATGTTTTTTAATTTATATTAAAAAAAAGTATATATATATTTTAATCTTGCTTGGTCTCCCCATGAGCCTTGTCCCAGGCATTTATCTAACAAACTTAAAGCTCACATCCTGTGACCATCAAACCTTTGGCCTCAGTACATCGCAGGGTCACACATTATCCTTAATTCCTGCACCATACGGGCTCTTCTCTGGATCACAAAGAGCCACAGTGTTCCTCAGCCTCCAGATTAGCTCTCTTGTCATGAGTAATAAATCCAAAAGCATGAGCTCAACATTTTAATTTGATATCCTGAAAGAACAGATCCATTTTCTAGCCTCCGCAGGTCAGGCTCCCTGTTTGTTTGCATTTCTGTCAGGGGCTGGACATTTAAAATCACATCTCAAACACAGATCCATATTCCCCTCTTATCATAGAGCCATACATCACAGACAAACGGGGGGCCGCAGCACGCCGCCTCGGCCTGCAGCCACGCTGACAAATGAGAGAGTAAAGAGTTTGAATGTGCAGATGAATGATCCCCATGATTGCAGCGGACTGTAATAAAACACTATGTCACCTCCAATGCTGTTACCATCTCTTTGCTCTGCCAGCTCGGATGCTCCTCGGCCCATCTGAGCGCTCACATTTCATTTCACCGGAAACATCTGGACGCTGGTTTCATTTGTTTGAGTCAACAGAAGTTCTGGACCAGCAGAGTCGCCACATGCAGCGTTTTTTAAACACGGTGTTTGAGGGTGAACAGATACGTGAGAAAAGGGAAACAGGCTGGAGCACAAAATCCATGAAAACATTTACAGCTGAAGACACACGCAGGGGATGAATCTGAAAGATGCTGCAGGTCGGGGAGGTCGCACTGTTCAATTTAACCATCCTTTGGCCCTACGTACGTCCAATATCTGCTGAATTTGTGAATTACAATTATGTTGATTGGTGTAATACATGTGTTTCAGTGTTTGCTGTGATGTCTGCATTGAGCATTATGCCGTAAATATAATTATTATCAACTGGCAAGCTCTTCACAGCCATGTCCAGCTAATTTAGATCAAAATGTGTTTGTGTTTAACTCATTTACACACACATAAAGGCTACAACTCAGTATATTCAGGCATGTAGACGTGCTGAGGATCAAACCAGCATCAGGACAGAGAAGAAAGAGTTAAGGGACTTATTAAGGGATTTTCACACACAACCATCTCTAGGGTTCACAGAGAATGGTCTGAAAAAGAGAAAATATCTAGTGAGCAGCAATTTTCTGGGCCAAAATGCCTTGTTGATGTCAGAAGTCAGAGAAGAAAGATCAGAATGTGTTTCTGATGTTGGTGAACAGCAGCAGGTTTTCCATGTTAATAATCACCTAAACTATCTATCTATCTATCTATCTGTGAAAAAAAACACTCATCATGTCAAACAAAAAAAAAACTAATTTCAGTCTAATTTATGTACTAGTCTGGCCCTGCAGCATCTGTGGAGAAGAAGAAGTGACCCTGGCACAGTGGGTGATGATCTTTGGCCCATGGGCGACTTCTTTGGGTCAGCCTGGAGATGTTGGAGCTGCTCTGCAATGCAGTGTATTTGGACTCATTTAAGATCAATCAAGTTTTAAAGTTTATGAGTCCGAAGAGCCAAACTGAAGCTGACACTGAGCACAGAAAAACAACAAATTCACTGTTGATTCCCTGAAAGCCTCCTGTTATTTTCTGGTGTCACTTCAGTGTTTTGTTGGGGCTCAGTCTCGGCACAGCTTGTCTCAAAGCCGGGTGTCACACAGAGATCGGTTTGTTCTGTCAAACTGTTCCCTTTCTGTCAGCCTTTGATTTGATCCAATATCACTTTGTGCCTCCCCAGAGGTTTGATATTATCCCAAATTTCATTCCCCTCCTAATACGAGCCGTTAGAGGTACCGAGGAGTTTAAATCCTGCTCCTTCCCTGCTCTTAATCCCAAGTGTGCCGGTGGTTCTCCTCTTTCATATCGACTCTAAGCCGAGCGTCGCAGCGGCTCTTTGTGGAGGCAGCCTGTGGTGAGCCGCCTGCCTCGCTCACATTCGTGGAAAGCTTTTGAAGCCCGATGAGGAGCTCCCTGGAAACAGCCGGGGATGTCGAGCCGAGCGTTAGTGGAGGTCTGCGCCCGAGGCCATTCCTCTCAACGCTGCTCATCTCTGCAACCAGAGAGAGAACGAGGGAGAGGGAGAAAGCTTCCAGGTGACAACTGCAGGAGAGACAGCGTCACCCGCTGAGACCTGTACTCCGTCTATTTATTCATTTATCCTGCAGTGGCTGACTTTAAACTTTCATATGAAGCACGGAAAGTATTACTGCTACACATGTTCCCAACCAGAGCTGTTTGATGGAATTAAAGTGCACATTACATTTTATACAGAGTCTGCATGTCCCTAAATGCATCATCATATATGAATATGACTAACTAAAGATTTTTAGGCTCTCTGATTGGTCCAACGTACCAGCTTCCACCCTCTCATAGCAACCATTACTGGTCACTTAATTAGGTACACCTCTGTAGTCTCAGGTCAGACTCCCTTCACCTTCAGAGCTCCTTAATTCTGGTCCATATCTCCATGACAGCATCACACAGCTTCCGAACATCCATGATGAGAATCTCCTGCTCCACCACATCCCAAAGGAGCTCTGTTGGGTTTAGATCTGTTTTTTGTCTTGCAGGATGCTCTGAATATGGACAGCCTGCTGCTGTGGACCCTCATAGTTTCAACGACTGTTTCAAATACTTGGCTTTTTGTCAGCTCTATTACATCATCATTACAGGTCCTCATATTAACATCAGAATGATCAATTTGTTGGAAAACACAGTAGTTCCTGCAGATATCACACTTCAATTATTGTAACCATGACTACCAACATGGATGACCTGCTGCTGTGGACCCGCCTGACTCCCAACTGCTTAGTAACAGCTAACATCAGATAGCCACTTTGGCCATTCTTATCTGACTTTTGGCATCAACGAGGCATTTTAAGCCCAGAGAACTGCTTACTGGATATTTTCTTCTGTTTTTTAGACCATTCTCTGTGAACCTTTGAGATGGTTGTGCATGAAAACCCATTAAATCAGCAGTTTCTGGCACATGGAGCCAACAACCATGCAACATTCAAAGTCACCTAAATCACCTTTCTTCTCCATTCTGATGCTCAGTTTGAGCCTCTGCAGGTTGACTTTACCTTGTCTGTATGACTTAATGCACTGAGCTGCTGCCATGTGATTGGCTGATTAGCTGTTTGCAATGAGGAGCAGCTGATTGTGTGTATACCTTGTCAGGTAAGCACGAGTGTTTGCCCACATATGAAGAATCTGTTTAAGGGATGAAATCCGACAGCTGCATGTGTCGGAGCAGCAGCCAATAGAATCAGAGCTTCAGAGAGCCTGAGCGTGCAGCTGTAGAAACATGAATCTCTTCTTCTTCTTCACTGTATCCTGCTGGCTGTGACCTCCTGCGTCGTTCTTTCCCCTCGTTGCAGCATCCTCCCTCACCATGAACCACGAGCTGTGATTTCACCGTGAACTGTACCTGTAAAATGTTGTTCCCTCTGAAGTCTGGCAGCCATGTCTCACAGTCTGACCTATTTTCAGGTGAGCTCTGGCACACCTTTTCATTCCCAGGCTTCACACTTACACACTCCATCGATGCTTCAACACGTCTCGGCCGTCATCCTGTTTTCTCCTCATTTTGAGCTGCACAAAGGCAGCTGTAAGCAGCGACTGTAGCATTCAACAAAGAACGGGAGTGGAAGTATCTTTTTAGTCAAGAGGGTATTTTTAGGTCTGCATGAAGGAGTCGACTATTTGAATGAATATTCAGCAATTTCTGGGTCGATCTGCACTTATTCAATTAATTCTGCCCACTGTTTGAAGCTGTGCCTTTTTTCACTAGTCATTGTGGAAAAAACTGAAATACATGTCATGGAAGACGTCAAAAACCTGAAATAACTCTAAAAATGTCCCTTTTTGTGTTCAACAGGGCTCTACACAAGAGCAGAGTCAGAAGTTTGTCCACCAGACAGCATGAAATCATTATACAAATTATTAGACTGGATATTTGTGCAAAGTTTGGAGAAAGTCCCTCAACGCGTTCTTGAATTGTGATGTACATAAGCAAAGGATGAATATGGGGACTACTGACCTTGAGCTTTGACCCATGACCTCCAAAATCTTAAAGCTAGAGTAGGTGCTGGTGCAAAATTTGGAAAAAAAATCCCTTCAAGCTGCCCTGAAATATACTGTTCATAGGCAAGGGGTCAACATGGTCTTAATCCCTGACCTATGACCTCTATCATAGACTTATTTTATCTTTCACTGAGTGTGAACGTCTTTGTCCAGTTTGACAAAAACTGCTTTAACTGTTCTTGATATATTGTTCATAAACAAGAGATCAACATAACCTTGACCTATGGCCTCCAAAATTATTTTAGTACAATGACAATATAATAAATCATGATATATCTGATATTTAGTGATTTTGTTAACAGGGTGACACTTCATACTATAACCCATAATACTACAAGCATAAAAATGTGCTTATATATAAATCATGGTCCTTGTAACGTGTTTTTGTGTAGAGTTATTTCTTATGACCCTAGATTTTGTAGAACTACTTCATGTCTTTCTTCTTGTACACTCACAGGCAATGAAAATGCAACACTTTAAATTTTGGTTTATTTTTGCTCAGGATCTGAGTTGTCCAATTTGAGTTCTCAAGTGACAATTGGAGTCACAATGGGCACCTTGTTACACTTGAATCATGTAAATCAACATGTTGAGTTGTACTCTTAACAATACATATTGAGTACAACATATGGGATTAGGAGTTATGCAAGTGCAGTTGTTCAAATGAAGGAGTGGTTGTCTTCCCTATATAACAGCATGATAAAAAGGTTCTGTTAATGACCGACCACATCCAGGACGTGAACGAGTGACAACATCCTCATCAAGATCGCCATATTGTTCTGCAGCATTTGCGTGACCGTTTCAGGTCCATGAGGAGACGTTGTACTGCCTGTGTGAATGTTCGTGGGGGTCACACCCGATACTAACTGTTTTTTAAGTTGATTTTTGAACGTGTGTTCCATTCAGTGTTGTTGTGATTTTTAATTTTCAACTTGTGCTCATTATATTTAATGCATGTGTTTATTATTGTACAAGTCAGCCAAATAACGCATTTAATTCATCAAAATCAACCCACCCAATACATTTAAATTGTTAAAATAAAAAAATAACGTTCAGTCAAAAAAATATTTGAATCTAAACTGGTGTTGCGTTTTCATTGCCTCTGAGTGTATTTATGTTACTCTTATATTGTTGTATATTATTTTGCTGATATGTGGGGGGTGATTATGGATTAGAGAAGATAGCATCAGCATGTCCCTACCTGGAGTTTGTATGTATGGAGCCTGGGTCAGTTGAAGGTGACATGGTGTTTGGGCTCAGAGTCAGAATCAAAATCAGAAATACTTAATTAATGCCCAAGGGAAAATTCAGTCGTTCCAGTTCCTCATATATACAGTATAGCAGTATATTAAGTAAAATATAATGAAGCAGGTTGCAACATGTAGGCTCTTTTAGTTATATCAACTTCATTATGAAGGACGAATAAAAAAAGATTGAGACTATGAGCAAGGCTATGGAATTTACACTGTTAACATTAACAATATTTAAAATATGAGTACAAACAAATTTATTTATCCCAAAGGGCAATTCAGTTTTTGCAGTCCACCCAGACCATACATACATTTACAAACAGCAAACAGAGACAATAATAAATAAAGTCAGAACATGACAGAGATGCTCAGTGACCCACATCAGCCCTCAACAGACCCTTTTAGTAACGAGGGTCAGGCAGATTATAATGCACATTAACGATTAGCGGCAGATCAAAAGAACATGAAGGAGATACTCGACAGTGCATTAAAGATTACACACGGTTACATTCACAGAATGTATGAAGAAGCCATCGGCACAGAACACAGTTTAACCACCATGTGGTTCAGTGCCAAAGAAGTACAAATCTGTCAGTCCATGAGACTACGATCAAGCTTTAACAGCCTGATGGCAGAGGGAATGAAAGACTTAGAGTAACAGTTTGTTCTCCTATTGTTTGACCAGCCTCTTCAAGGTGTCGTGGGAGCTGATTGGACGAATCATCTGTGATGGGAGGTCCCCATCTGATGACCCCAGTGATGTTCTGGCTCCTGATGCTCATGCGTCTATGTAGTGGTACAGTAGATAGCACTGGCATTGTCAGTACCTGGAGCTTGCATGTACGGAGCCTGGGTCAGTTGACGGCGCTGATGCTCTCCTCAGAGATGTATGCTAGTGGGGTCAGGGGTCACTTCACTGAGCGCTCATCCTTTTGTGTTTCTTTCAAATGCAAGATGAACACCTGCTATATTTAATGTCATTTAAAGTAAAATAAAAATCTAACACCAGCATGTGACATACAGCACAGTCAGCTGACTTTAACGTGAGCACTATAGGCTCAGGCTCGGTGTGGTGATGTTTTATGTCCACATCAGTCACTCTGTAAGATGAAAAATAAGCTTCAAAAAGCTGATGATATTTCTGGGCTCCTCCAGAAATATTCTACACTCACATCAAGGAACAGGAGGTGTTAAAATGATCCACTGCTGCAGTTCTTGAGTCTTTTTTTTTTTTTTTACTCATTTTTGTTTCATCCTGCTTCAGTTTTGTCGACTTCTTCACGAGTAACACTCCTGTGTGCGTGAATGTATGTTATCCCGCTGGACTGCTGACCTGCTCGTGGTGTTTCCCCTCCTTCCACCTCAGTGCATGCTGGGAAAGGATGACCCTGGAATAAGAAGTGTGTTTTAAAAATGGATGGATGTGCTGGAAATGCAGGAACACAGATGTCTGCAGCTCTGTCTGGTTTTTCTGCTGAACTTCAAGGTCTGCTTGGTGAGATTTCTAAAGTCTGCTGGAAAAAACAAACTCGGCTGGTTAAACCTCCAACCTTAAAAACATCAGACTCGTTTAATCAAAATGACTGAAAAACATGTTTTCTTTGCATGATTGTGATGACCGTTTGTTTGCCTACATCTATGATCACATTTAGTCAGACATCAGATTTTCCTCCAGGAAGTTGGTTTTCATTTCACGAAGTTTCCAGAGAAACCTGCAGCTAATCAGGACACTGCCCTCTGGATGGACTTTAAACCTCAATGTTTTGATTTTTCTTTTTCTGCTGCTGAAAAAGCCTGAAAATGCTCCATAACAGCTTCATCAGGCTAATTATTATTATGATGATGATAATAATCGTTCTGCCCAAAAACTTTCCACTGGCTGTTGCCTGGATGGACCTCTGAATGTAGATCTCATAGATGTGTGATGTGACAAATGAAATGTGGCATTAGGGATGAACATCAGGCCTAATGACCTTTGACCTCTAAATCTAATCAGGTTATCCTCAGTTTGAAGAAGTTGTTTCCAAAGTTTGATTAAAACCCCCTAAAGCTCTCTTGGCACTGCTTTCAACAGCAAATGATGACTGAGAATATACTGTATAATCCTTTGTTACCAAGTGAAAATCCATTCACAGTTTGAGGGAGATCCCTCAAAGCATCTCTGAGGTCTCATGTTTAGGGGGGCAGACCTGGACCCACAGACGGACATCAGCCCCCCAACAGAAAACTCCAAAGTCAGGATGCCTTTTGGCCTTGACTGTCACCGCCACTGAGACACAAAAATCAGATTTCAACCTCTGGACTTTTAAAGAGTGTTTGTTCCACATAAAGAACTGTTTTGGGTCTACATTTGTTTGTTTATCTCCCTAACTATGATTATTAACTTGTAATATTTATCTTCATTGATGCACAAACTGTTGGAACAACGGATGACACAAAGAGTAGACATGGCAATGGGCAAATATACCACTGTGGGTACTCACTAATCATGTGTAATGTAAAGTTCTACTGTCAAAATAAAAATGAAACCTATAAAACATTAATTTTAATTGTAGAGAATCTTCTCTGGAGTGCAATATGATGGTAATTCATTGAGACAATGTCTTTGTGAAGGAGGGAGGTCCGATTTCCACTTTGTCAGAATGCACTTTTTACCTGCTGTAAAACAAAGTACTTGACAGGATCAGTCATATTTAGGGACGTGAGATCCCTGAGGATCCATAATTTAGGCTCTGGTGGTCACTTTATTCAGTTACCACTCAGATAGTTTAGATCACATAATTCCTAAACTCTGCTACAGCTGGACACGACCACAGCACATGCATCAGATCTGCATTTGTTGTTTTACATTTTTGACGGGCAGGTGAGGCAGTGTTTATAAATGTATGAAGCCTTGCAGGTGTATAGTATGTCCTGGACATTATATTAAAGTGTGTAAGTCTGTGTTTTGTAGAGATCAGAATAGTTTGTACCGTTCAGCACTGTCATATGTGTAGTTTAAGTCTGATTCCATTTACGTTTAGTGGGTGTTTTCTCATATTCAGGAGAGTTGTTTTTAAGAATATTGATTATCGATATTTTTAATAACATGTTTTTGTTCAGTCTTTCTAACATGTCCATGCACAGATCTCCCTCTGCTCCTGTCCTGCTGTGGCTTCTCTCCAGCTGGCTATAAATCCTGCTGCTGTCTATAGGAGCAGATCTTTACGCTGTGAGCTTGGGAAGGATCCATACTCTCCATTAAGAGTAATTTCTTGTCTGATCCTTTGCTGAGTAAACATGCAATCCTTCCAAGTAAGCCATTTTAAAGAGAGACGCCAACGTGTGTAAAATCAATTCATCAAAAAAAAGGAACAGCCGAATGTTTGAGTTTCTGCTGGCAACAAAAGCTGCACACTGAGGCTTTTATTCTGAAAGATGCTTCTGTTTTATTGCTTTAATACTCTGAGCTTTTATTTTAGTGGGAGAGGAGAACATATTAACAGGAAGAGGTGTAAGCGGCCGGTGTCAGCTCTTTCTTACAGTTAAAGAAGATATAAATACACCACAGTATATTCATCAGATGAGGTTCTGATCAGGATCTTCTGGATCCTCACCTGAGTGCATGAACAGGATCAGCAGTGTTTGTTTGTATGACTGTGCCGGTGTCAAAGGTGAGACGTGCTTTAAATCAAAGACCTCTCTCCCTCCGTCTCTGCTGGTGGTGGATATTTCTCTGTGTGATGTCTCCAACAGAACAGCAGTGAATATAAATATATATTTATATAAATGTATTTTTGTTTCTTTGATGTTCTCGACCTCCTGTGAACCTCTCTGCCCGCTCACTGTGAACAAACTTTTACCCAACTTTATTTTACAGCAGGGTCAGTGAGGCCGCAGGTAAACGCTCTCTGGAGCTGCGTTAAACACCTCAGCTGACTGAGGAGCTCTCAGACAGAAAACAGGATTATAAAGACAGAAATGTGATGATAAAGAGTCAAACATAACGATTATAAAGAGTGACACATAATGATGATATAGAGTGAAACATGATTATTAAGAGTGAAACCTAATGATTATAAATGGTGACACCTGATTATCAGAATGAAATGTGATAATTAGTAGTGAAACGCCACGATGATAAAGAGTGAAACATAATGGTAAAGACTGAAATTTGATTATTAAGAGGGAAACGTGATAATCAGGAGTGAAGAGTGATGATTAAGAGTGACACTGGAGCTTAATTTACCCATTTGATAATATTAGGGCTCATTTTTATTGATTTTATTTTGTGTTGTAACTCAGTTTAGTCAATGCTGATTTCAATACCAGGCGGCATGTGCCTCACAGCAAGAAGGTTGCTGGTTCGATCTCTGTGTCTGTCACAGCTTTTTTCTGTGTTGAGTTTGCTCTCCCCCTGCATGTGTGGGTTCTCTCAGGGCACTCCTGCTTCCTCTCACAGACCAAAAACATGCTTGTTAGATTCGTTGGTGACCCCAAATTGCCCCTAGGTGTGAGTGTGAATGATTGTCCATTTCTCTATGTCGCCCTGTGATTGGCTGGAGACCAGTTCAGGGTGTACCTGCCTCTCGCCCAGTGTCAGCTGAGATGGGCTCCAGCCTCTGCGACCCCAAGAGGGTTAAGTGGGATAGATGATGGATGGATGACATCAATATCGACATACCTCACTTTCACTTATTGCAAACTCGTTTTCTCTGAGTCAGTAAAGCCAAGCTGTCCTCTTCAGAGCCCAAACAGAGACGTACCACCCTGCTGACAGAACTCTGACCCCATCATTTGAGCCTTATTGTTTAAATTTAAATCAGCATGCAAAAGCTCCACAAACTCTGATTTATCAGGTTGTTTTCATACCAAACACATTTGGTCCAGACCAAAAGAACTCCGGTTGGCTTTTTGGAGAGTTGGGTTGATTCTGGGTGGTGTAAAGCTCACATGAACTCTGGTGCAGACCGAAGAACTGAATGAAGGTCTGAAAGCCATCTGAGCCAAACAGGGACCAGACAGTGAACCCCTCTAAAGACAGAGTCTGTATTTGACAGTATAACAGCTGATAAGGCTGTGCTTCAGGAGCAGGGTGAGCCAAGCCATAGATACTCAAACCATGACTGCAGCCTTGGTATTAATCCCATTTCAGAGTGTTAAGTGGGGTGCTGATTGGCTGTTAAAACATGACATGCCTCACATTAGCAAAGCCTCAAACTGAACCAAATGAAAGCTACAGATGCATTTCAGCTCCTCAGTTCTAACCCCTCTGCACCCTGAAATGACCCTGAAGACGAATGCAAACTCACATAAATAAACTGCTGATGGGCTCAGAGAGCTATGGACTAACCTGTAGTCCTCTAAAAACAGATTTTCTTTCTAACAACAGCTGAATTATAAAGCTGAGGTGGGTTTCCACCATTAATGTCATAGCTGATTGGTCGCCAGCTATTTGGTCTAATGGCTGCGTGACATGGTTTATACCCCTTAATTATCGTTCGAATATTGCCTGCTCGGCTGTTCGGGTGGAGCCGCTCCGTCAGCTCTTTCTGCCCCGACTCTCTGAATCGCAGCTTCATCGCTTGTTAGGAGAAACAGATGGAGAAAGTCTCTCCGCTTATACCTCTCTTCATGGACTATCTTCAAACTGGGGCTCCCTTGGTGTTATGAGGAAACTGCAGACAAGTTTATGATGAAGAGCTGTGCTCAACATCTTCAGCTCTGACTGAATACAGTCGTCGTGCATGATCAGTCATTCAGAGAGCTGCAGTGAAACAATAAGAGCCGATGTTTGGTTGTGTTTTCACAGACATTCTTCTTCTTCTTCTTCTTTTCACCTCAGAGGAGATAATACAGACGTGACGCTTCCCGCTCACATGCAGGCCTGCAGACACGCCTGCAGAGGCTTCGTATGTATTCAAGGTTGACTGTCGTCCTGGTGGACTATTAGTAACACCTTTCAGAGGCTGATTGGAAAGAGCGGCGCTCTGCATGTCAACAGGAAGTCACATCCCCAGAGGTTAGCAGTCTGGTCACAAAGGTGTAAAGAGAAGATGATGAGGGGAGGGGACGAGAGATAAATGAGGAGAAGGGAGGACGTAAGGGGGGGCAGAGGATGGGGGAGGACGTAAGGGGGGGGGGGGTTAATGAGAAACTAGGACATAAGTTTAACCTTTACAATCCAACAATCAAGGGCACTGACGAAAGCTCTCTAACCTGTGACAAGACACATAAAAAATTAAACTTCTATAAAGTGCCTTCAACTGAGGCCTATGTGTGAGAATATCAAAGTTGATACTGGAGTGTGTTTTATCCCACAGAAGAACAAAGTACAGAAGCTACAGCAGCAGAGGACCACACCTGGTGCCACTCCTGTCAGTTAAGAACAGGAAACTGAGGCTACAGTTAAGACTGTAAAAGTGTCTGATGAGTCTGTATTTCTGCTCCACATTTTCAGATGGTAGGCTCAGAGTTTGGTGTGAACATCATGAAGCATGGATCCATTCTTTAAGAAAAATTAATATATTAAAGACATTTGTTGTTCTATTTCAAGAACCTGCAAATGTGCTGCTTGTACTGATTGTCTGCACAGTTGTTCGCTAAGTTAGCCCGTTAGAATCAGAATCAGAATCAGCTTTATTGGCCACGTATGTTAGACATACAAGGAATTTGGCGCCGGTTCACTTCACTCTCCAAGTACAGAATAGATACACACAGTGTACATCCTATATTATAAACAAGACATAGGCAGAAATAACAAGGCAGGATTTAACATTTTAAGTGAAAAGTTTAAAAATTAAGTTAAGGTGAGAATAGAAATAGAGTAGAGTTTGTACAATATGTACAATGTGCAAGATAAAAAAAACACAAGAAACAAGGTGCACAGGTGCATATAAGTGGGAGGATGACATGTGCAATGAATGATCATATAGACAGACGGACATTTGCAGTTATGAGTTCAGTATGGCGACAGCCTGGGGGAAGAAACTGTTCTTATGCCTGGTGGTTTTAGCGTAGAGTGCTCTGTATCGCTTACCTGAGGGGAGGAGTCTAAACAGTTTGTGTCCAGGATGTGAGGGGTCTGCAGAGATGTTACCTGCCCGTCTCCTGATTCTGGACCAGAACAAGTCCTGGATGGAGGGCAGTTTGGTCCCGATGATTTTCTCTGCAGACCTGATTGTCCTCTGCAGTCTGTGTCTGTCCTGCCTGGTTGCAGATCCAAACCAGACCGTGATGGACGTGCAGAGGACAGACTGGATGATGGCCGTGTAGAAGTTGACCAGCAGCTCCTGGGGCAGGCCGAACTTCCTGAGCTGTCGCAGGAAGAACAGCCTCTGCTGCGCCTTTTTACGGATGGTGTCTATGTGGGGGGTCCTCTTCAGGTCCTGTGAGATTGTGGATCCCAGAAACCTGAATGTGTCCACAGTAGACACAGTGCTGTCCTTGATGATGAGTGGGGGGGGGGCCTCCTGAAGTCCACTGTCATCTCCACAGTCTTGAGCGGGTTCAGCTGCAGGTGGTTCTGACCACACCAGAGGATCAGCTGTTCTACCTCCTGTCTGTATGCAGACTCGTCCCCGTCCCGGATCAGTCCGATGACAGTTGTGTCGTCTACAAACTTCAGGAGCTTCACAGATGGTCCCCTGAGGTGCAGTCATTGGTGTAGACGGAGAAGAGCAGTGGGGAGAGGACACACCCCTGGGGGGCGCCAGTGCTGATGGTCCGGATGCTGGATGTGGTGTTACCCAGCCTCACCTGCTGTCTCCTGTCAGTCAGGAAGTTGGTAATCCACTGACAGGTTGAGACTGGCACAGCGAGCTGGGACAGCTTCTGGCGGAGGATTTCCGGGATGATGGTGTTGAAGGCCGAGCTGAAGTCCACAAACAGGATCCTGGCATAGGTCCCTGGAGAGTCGAGGTGGTGCAGGATGTAGTGCAGTCCCATGTTTACTGCATCATCCGCTGACCTGTTAGCCCTGTAAGCAAACTGCAGGGGGTCCAGCAGGGGTCCTGTGATGTCCTTCAGGTGGCTCAACACCAGTCTCTCAAATGACTTCATGACCACAGATGTCAGGGCGACGGGTCTGTAGACATTTAATCCAGTGATGCAGGGTTAGCTCCCTGCATTGGTGATGTTTCTGTATAGAACTGTAAAGAAAAATTGGGGGTATCGCTCACGGAGATGAAACGCCTCCCATTGTCTGCTCCATAATGCCTCATGACTTCCCAAACCTCCCTTTGCTTTACATAGCTCGTTGTTTTGTTGCTTGCAGTCACCTTTGGAACAAAATTCATCTCCTCACTGTGACAAAAAGCCAGACAAAGGCCAGCAGCTCCATCAGCTTTTTAACGTCCCTGTTGTTGAGAGGATGTAGTGTTGCACAGCTGTGATGATCATATTTGTCCTGTAATGAAAAATGAAGCAGGTATGGTATCCAAACAGGGCTGAGCTGAGTCCAGTAGATCCCACAAATAGAACAGCACTGTTGGATTGTCTCGTGTCCCAGGTTAGACAGAGCTTGATGGGACATATTCAGCATGCATATCATGCAAACTGAAATGTTAGCACTCGTCTTAAACCGTCACTGGGAGGTTACAGCGGTCAGTAACCATGCTGACTGCTGCCTGACTGTTTTATTAACTTCAGTCTCAATCCAGGACTGAATCTATTGGCTGTTTTTCTAAGCTTTGGAGAAAACAAAGGCTTTAGATTCAGGAAAAAGCTCATCGAACCCATTTTTAGATATCAAACCTTCATCATATTTAACTATTAATTAACCCACTAATTATTTTTCTTCTTTAAAGCCATCAGACCAACTCCTGAGCCGTCTGTCAATGTCAAGAGCACAACAGATTGTTTAGAGGTGGAACAAAAAGACCTTTAAATAGGAATCTGATGGGTCTGAACTGAACTGTCACCTTCAGAATCAACATTGTGATGGGGAACATTCACATCTTTAAATATTTCTATCAGAGCTGGACGACCTCTCTCCACTAAGTGAAGAGCAGAGAGCAACGCTGACAGCATTTCCCCATAGGAAGATATTTCTGCTCCTCTCCTGTCAGGCTTTTACTTTCAACCTGGCTCACCTGATGTTCTGTACTCCTCAGCAGCATTCCCCTCCTAAATCATCTGACTGAATGTGATTGGACAGAGTGATCACCTGTTAACCTTCAAGGTGTTTGTTGGAAGGTGCTGCCCACCCAAAACACCTTATATAATCTGTTACCCAGAGCCACTTGTGAAATGTATCCTGTTGATTTATGGGACTGTTGGACTGGCTGAGCTAAGCATGCAATCAAAATGTGATTAATCTGTGGTTAAATATCATAAATTACATTCATATAACAGTGTGTATGACGTGATGATGCCAGGGATGTAGTCCTTATTATTATTCAGTTAAAACAGTGTGCTTTCTCTCTGTAATGACCAGATCAACTCAAACCCAAGACTTCTCCACAGAGATCCATGTCACACCAACAGTGACGTATGGGCTGCATGTTGGATTAAGGCTTGGATGATCAGCTGTGATTTAATTGTAATTTAGCTGGGAGTCCTGTTAACACTCTCACTTTAAACATCAGAATGTTACATATGCCTCAGCAGTAAGGTCTGCATTTGGCCAGCATTTCCTCTGTTGGATTTATTTTTAGCACTTTGTTTAAGGTATTGAAGGGTTGGTGATACTCTCAGCCGCTCTGAATGTTGACGCCTCTCTGCATGTTTAATTTGAATTAATTGTTCCTGATCTGTCTTATATGCCTGCACATACATCTCCCTGTTCCTCTGCTTTGATTGAACACAGCTCCTCAGACGTATTCATGTTTTTAAAGAGCACATAATGCTCCTTTAAAAGTCAGAGGAAAAGCTTTCAGTGAAGCAAGGAGGGAGCTTCAGAGCAGGAGAAATAAAACGCAGCTGTACCTTGAAGAAGACGTCCACAGAGAAGAAGAGTGAAATATAACCTGAGCTGCAGGAAAGTGAATCAACAACACACCTCCAGAACAAAGAGGCTGCAGCTCACCGCTCCATCTATCATCTCCATCTCCCTCCAAAGGCAGAAACACCATCAGCCACATTTTCAAACAATACTCCCTCCATCTCTGTCAGCGCTGCCGCACAGAGGCCTCACTCTGCAGGATCCTCGGGTCAATTTCAGAGAGGAGCTGGACCGGCTATCTCGGAGGTCTCAGACTCAAAGAAGCCGGTCCCTGGGCGCCCCCGCTGTGTGAAGTTAAATTCAGAGAAGTGAGGTAACTGTAGCACAAAGAGAACGTCGACATATCGATGCTGCAGAACCTCGCTGCAGAGCATCGATTCAAAGTGTGAAGACTGCGAGGTGAAAAGAGCTTCTATTAAAGTGCCATGAGTCATCGAGGTTATCCGTCTGTCTGTCTGCGGACGGCACACACACACACACAGAGTTACACAGCATGGCCAGCTCTTGCACAGTTACAGTGGAGACATAATAAACAGATACAGACTTCCGACCTGGACTCTTCCTTTAAACTGAGACCAGTTCAAAACCTGATTCTGGATTCAGATCACAGATTCCCTCTCGGACCATCTGCACCTAAAATGCCACAGTAACATGTTTCCACTTTGGTCAAACTTTTGGTTTCCACATCCTGACGGGGATCCACCCCTTGTCCGTCCCCGATGTCCACTTCCCTAAACACAGTGGTACTGGTTAGGAGACTGGACAGGTTTTAGTTTCGTTCTTAGCCGCACAGCCTGAGAAAAAAGATGGCTTCATCGCTGAGCCTTAAAGCTAGCATGTAGCTGAAGCAGGTGAATCACCAAAGAGGGTGAACTTGACCATTATGAGCTCATATTTGTGGCTCCACCACCTCTCTCTGAAGCCTCGATGCAGCAGAGGTCAGAATCCTCCACAGGCTCTGAGTCAAAGAGCCACCCCGGGCTCTCCCTCAGCCCCTCTGGACCACGTGAGCCGGGTGGTGGGGGGGTCTGACAGCCCAGAATTAATTGACATGCCTCTGAGAGGTTGTTCTCTAATAACATATTGATCCGGCAGGCCTGATATGCAAAGAATCTGCCAGGGAGTGTCGCTGCCGAGGTGAGACGAATGCCCCCAGAATGCCTCAGACCGAGCCGTTGATTAAAGGAGGAATTAGAGGCCATGATCACAGCGAGGAAGTCCACATCGAACCATGTCACGGTCTGTCCTCATTAGCTGATAACAAATTCTGCAATTACTGAACGCTTTGACAGATTCTCTTTTTATATAGAGAACAAGAATTCAGACAGATTATTTTTCTCTTTCTCTTTTTCTGAGTTTGTGCAGTTTCACAAGGACTGCCTAACAGGGCCACATCAGCCCCCCCCCCCCCCCCCCAGCTTCACATCCGGCCCTCCAACAGCCCCATAATGAAGCAGCCAGGAGATCCCAGTTGGCTCACAGCAGAATGGGTGATAGGGACTGATCTCACTGGTGAAGGTTAAAAAACTTTCAGTTTAGGAAAAACATGAAACTAGTTATACGCCATTCAAAAGTATTAAAACATTTATAACTTTAAAACCAGCCGCCAAACTGTATGACACAAAAAAAACTGAACTAGTCTAACTCCATGCACCGTGTGTCCATCATCATTAAAGGTAAAGAACAAAAAAACGACTTTAATAATGGATTAATGCAGTTAGGCCCCATTTATAATGTCCACCTGAACAGCAGAAATAAACGTGTTTGCAGCCTGGAACAGTGAACACTTTTAGGTTTGGTCCCAAATCATTCAGATTCAGATAAAGAGCTCTTTATTTCTCCAAAACAGGTGATTTAGTTTACAGTGACCAAGGGGTATAGTTGACAATTAAAAAAAAAAAAAGAAAGAAACACAAAACTACATTCATGCTGTCACGTCCAGCAGACCAACAGCTCAACCATGAACAAAAACAATAAACTCTTATGATCCAGAGGTGCAACAAGCATTAATCAAAATCAAAGACCATTATTAAACGATCCAGCAGCTGAAGGAATAAAGGGGAGAGAATACTGATTCGTTCTCCTTGGTGGGGTGAGATAGCGCCACCCAGAGTGCGTTAAGAAAAGCCTCCATTAAGTACGTGGTCTGGTCTTTCCCTGCTCTCTATAATGACCTTAGTACAAAGTTTGTCTTTGCTAATGACCGATCATTGTTCCAAAATCATGAAATAATTAAAGTTTTTAAGTCTCAAACTGCAGCAAACAAATTTACACTTCAGCTTCTGTCTCACTCAAGTCATACATTTAAAGAAATAATTTACTTTAATGTCAAAAAATCTGCAAAGATAAAGAACTGCAAAGATGAGGACTTTCACAGGAGAGATGTTTACAGCCAAAGACGATGTCCTCTGTCCATCACGTCTGTTACCTTTTATTTTTCTCTTGTGTTTCCTGTTTTATTTTGAAATCACTCCCCTCGTCTCTGTTTCAGGTTGATCCTCCCCACCCCTCTGTTGCTGTGTCTCATCATCACCCGTTAACTCTTGTGTTTAACCCCATGTTTTGGACACTGTTGTCTTCTCTGACTGCCTGTAAGTAAACTGTTCTCAAACCTTCACTTTGCCCCTGAGTCCTGCACGTGGGTCCAAATCTCCAGCTCAGGCTCTGACGATATTGGACACACTGTACTGTGAGTCCTGCCCTGACACGAGGACATTTGAAGTCATTTCAGGTTAAATAAGTTTTAAAAATGGAGGATGAAGTGAGTGGACTTGATATTTTGGTGTCTTCTGAGTCTTGTTGTGCTCTTTGTGCTGCAGCTCAGTATTCCTCTGGGAGAACCGACCAGCAGGATAAGAGCTGAGGTCCTGTAAGTGCTCCATGAAGGCTGCACAGACGGGACATTCGTACGAGAACACGTCCCGATAAAGGTCAGACACGACATTCTACTTTAAACGAGACGTCGCTGAGGGCCTGGACGGTGGTGTGGAGAACTGGACCAGCATGAAGATCTTAGCTGAGAATCATCCTGTCTGCAGGAGCCTCAGCTAACACCACGACAGTCATTTACAGCTATCGGACAGCGACGTGCACGTCTGCTGAGCTGCAGGACGAGCAAAAGCAGAAAATCAGAGGAAAAGTCCCTCTGTTAAAAAGGTCCTAAAAATAATTAAACTTTAACTGAAGGTGCCACAGTCTGTCCTTCCACCATGTTTAGCTCTGACCCCAGTCAAGGTCACTGGGCGGAGTCTAACCCAGCTGTCACTAAGCAAGAGGCGGAGTTACATCAACTGGTCACCAGCCAATCACATGACTGACACACAGAGACAAACACACAAACATTCCACCTCATTTCAGAGACACCAGTTAACCTAACGAGCATGTTTTTTGTCTGTGGGAGGAGCCAGAGTGCCTTGAAAAAAACCCACACATGCACATGGAGAATATGTAAACGCAAAACCTTTGTTCGACATTGTTTTTCAGCTTCTGTTTTTCTAATTTAAACTTTAATAAACTTTTAAGTCTTTTTCAAACTTCTTTTCTTTTGTTTAACTTTTCACTTAATTGTGTTCCAACTCTATTGTCGCCATTATGATCTTTTTTGACATTTTTCATATATTAAAAAATGTTACCTGTAATTTGTCTCAAACATTTTGATTTTTTGGACACCGTGAATTTTTAGGGTTAGTTTAGGTTTAATTCTTAACTTTCTGCCATTTTTCTGCAATTTTGAATCTTTCAAAATGTTAATTTTACTTGAAAATCATAAATTAATTTTATTCTCTACATTTGACTTTACATATACATTTTTATTTTAGCCAACATTTTGACTGTGCTCTCCAATTTTAATGTGTGTAGGATTTTTTCTAAAGTTTAATTTTCATCTTCTTGCCCCCCAGTGTTTAAATTGTTTCAGAACTATTTAATTTCTTTGTTGAACATCCAAATTTATTTATTTTTATTTTACAATTACTCTTTCTCCGGTGTGTTAATACTTTAATTTATTTTCTACATTTTCATTATTTTATGACTTGACTTTTTTTGTTCAAAATCCTTTTGCAACTTTTTTTTTTAAAAGATATTAACCTTTTTTCCCCTGCAGTTTCTCAACATATGGCATTGCTTTTTTAAAAATTATTATTATGACTTCTTTGTCCAAAATTACCATTGCCTTAAAATTGGATTTGAACTGAATACTCACCATTGACTTTTACACCTTAATGTCCTAAAGATGTTTCTAAACATGTTTTTCTTTCACTTATTTTCTTAATGCTTTAACTTCATATTAACAATTTGTCTTTTTAACTATAATTCATGTTTGCTTTTTTGATGTTTAGATTTTAAGACAGTTTTCAGTTTATTTTCAATATTTGACTTTTTCCA
Source organism: Cetoscarus ocellatus (assembly GCA_037902135.1). Taxonomy (NCBI): domain Eukaryota; kingdom Metazoa; phylum Chordata; class Actinopteri; order Labriformes; family Labridae; genus Cetoscarus; species Cetoscarus ocellatus. The sequence goes on from JBAMNC010000754.1 coordinate 156,322, forward strand.
GAACATTTTACTTTTCTCTTATTCTTTCCTTTTTTTTTCCAGTTTCAACTTTTTCCTTAAACTTTATTTGAGCCTGTTCTCCACATTTTGATGCTTGTTTTGACAATTTTGACCTCTTTCTAAATTTGTCCTGTAACTTGATTTCTCCACATTTTTACTCATATTTTGTGTTGAATTAAAAAAGTTCCTGATCCTCAAACTCTCATGCACTAAAACACAGTGAATGATTAATTTGTTAAATTCTGGCAAATATATCTCTATGTTTTCACACAGAGGAATCTCCCCCTGAGAAGCGACTATTGCAGCTCAGAGTGACTTATTTTATTCTGACCTGGTGATTCTTTCCATCTTATGGTGGCTCCGTGGACCGACTGCAAACAGAAAATGACACAGAAATAAAGTATATATTTATTTTTCCACCTGTCACAGATTAGTCCCTCACAGTCTGGAGCTGACTTTGTCATCGAGCTCTTGTTAACTGCCAGAAATAACCCAGAATTCCACCGGTCATGTATCAGCTCCTCGGTGTGCTCTGATGAAGGGGAGAGCGGCCAATCTGCCGCCGCTGGCTCACAGACAAAGCGTGCTAATTAAAAGTCTGTCGGTCTGAAGCCGCGCCCTCATTGGACAGCTGAGCGCGGGCCGCTCCCTTGCTTCTGGACGTCTTCATCTCTGTGATGCCGACTAACTCGCTCTGCATTATTAATGAGCCCATACGCTGAAAACAAAGCAACAATATGCATGCTAAGCAAATGGCCCGCAGTGCTGGATGTTCACACGGGCCTTCGGTCTAATCACTTTGACTCGGCGTGTTCGGCACACAAACAGTCGCCTTTGGCTGTTTCATACTCCGACTGGAAAAACGCCTGAAGGAGGGAACAGGGAGGCAATTATACGCTCCGTCTACAACTGTGTGTTTCTGCTGGCTTTTTTGGAATATTCAAAACGGCACATGCTGTGCCGAACGCCTTTATCTTTAAAGTGGATGTATCCCAGAGAAGTGTGAACGTGGCCCCTACAAACTCTCTCCGTCATAAACTTTCTACACTGCAGGAGAGAAAAACAGCAAACACTCCACTGAAAAACAACATGAATATTTAGTTTAACAAGCAGAGAAATGTTTAAAAAGCAAAGCTGCTGTTGGTTTATTTACTCCCTTCTCTGTCATTTACTGTGTAGATTTGAAGGGACTGTTTTTAAACCTGGATTAAACCATTTCATCTTCATATTCAGGGTCGAAATGATCCAAGGGTGCAACAGTTTTGGAGTTCTTTCTAGTTCTTTCTATGGATTGTTTCATCCTGCAGCTGTATTGCAGACTGTCCGTCTCTGTCTGTTTTCCACTGGAGTTGTCCCCATCCTCTGTCCCCAACCTGAGGTCTGGGCCCCCTGGGGGGGCGCTGAAGATCTTAAGAGAGCATGAGGGTCTGCCTGCTGGAGGTCATTATGTTTACTTCTGCAGACTTTAGCTAAAACAGTGATATCAGACACCAAAGATACTTCATAAAGTCCTAAGACCTTCATATTATCCTAAAGTAGCTGCAGAGGGTCAAACAGCCCTTTCTTAAACCCATCAGAGCTCGGTCTGAGAGCCTGTGATGGTCTGAATGTTGCTCTGACCATCACAAACACTCACAAAGCATCTCCTCCCAGCAGCAGCAAACACTCTCCGTCTGTGTAAGTGCAGGAATGGATTCAGACTGGCTGTAAGTCGGTCGTCACGCCTCACGTCGGCCCGTGTGCCAAGTCAAACCTTATTAGTCATAAAAAGTGACAGCAGGCTCCGCAGACCGAGTGAGGAGGTCTTGTTTATGCGTAACAGTGGATTAGAGCTGATTGATAATTGTTTATGCCCTCGGCGCTGCTGAATGTGAGTATTTCAGGAAAAATTCACCAAGCCTGGCCTCAAAGAGGAGGAGGGCGGCGTGCGGGCTGGCGTGCAGAGGTGGGTGGTAAGTGTAGAGACGAGAGCGAAGCAGCCGGTTCTGTAAACACAGCGAGCTGCCTCCCCGAGTCCCAGCATCCTCGGCTCCGTGCACGGATCAAGAGGCTGCAGAGACGGAGCAGGGGCACATCACACCGGCATTAAAGGAATAAACATCACCGCAGACTAATTAGAGGGACCACTGAGAATCTGACTCTATTAGTTTGTTTTAATTAATGAGCTTATCAGAGAGTTATGCATGTTTAGACTATTTCCTAATTTGCAGTATTTGATGAGTTTAAAAGTAAAAACATGAGCTCTCTCTGTGTTAATAGAAGGTCTAATGTGAGAGACGTGGTGAGCTTGTGAGGCTGCAGATAAAGAGCTCCTCTTCTTCCACGTTTATCTGCTGATGGACGACGAACACACACTGAGACAGTCTTCTGTTGGAGTGAATTATCTCTGTGAAAATGTTGTTTTATAATGAAGGAGGGGTTCAGACAGCCAGCAGCCATAAATATGGATCCATGTGTGCACTTCCTGTGAAAAAGGAAACTGATGGACACGTCATGGCAGCCAACAGCTCTCAAAGGGCGTAGCACCATAGTTGCCAGGTCAGTTTATTATAAGTTACTTAAGGCTTCCTTGTTTAATAAGTTGCTTGTAAATATTGGCAGTTGCAGGTTGTCTGTTTTTCTGGGCTTTTTCCAAAGGTAGGAGGGATCTGATGCTCACTCTACCACCAATATAAACTCAATTCAGAAGTTACACAAACTATTTTGTCCCACTCAAAACACAAATATAAATTTTACTGTAAAAGAGGCAAAAATGATGTTTCCACCAAAAAGAAATCCTTATAGATGGAATTAAATTTATCTCTAATGTAGCTGTTACTGTTTTCACCATTATAAAGCTGTAGAGGATCAACATAAAACTTAGATAAAAGCCTGACTATGTCTGTTTGGTTACAAAAATCAAGGTTAGACAGACTGTTTACTGATAACAGAGTTATAAATAACAGTAGCCCCTCACTTCTCTTCTGTATAAAGAAAAGGATGTCCACCTCTAAACAAAAGGATGTGAATAAGTAAATTAAGAGACAAATAAGAAAAAATGTCACTGTGAAATTGAAATGTGATTCACGTTAGAAAAAAAAATAGCTGGAGGTTGCTGGCTTTGGGCTTGTTTTGATCCACCTTGGTTGCTTATTTCAGTAGAAAGTCTGGCAACACTGCGTACCGCTTGCCTCAGCATTGGTGTACACTAACTGTAAGCATGCATGGAGGGTGTCCCTGAGGAAAGCCCTCTTCTCTGTGTCTTTGTCCTGTGATGCTGCTGATCCTGCATGCATCGTTTTTTAGGATATTAACACCCAGTGAATCATGCTGCTCTGATGTCTCCAGCAGGACTGACTGGCTCCTCATTGAGCCCCACTTTATCAGATCAGAACGACCCTTAAAGGAAAACATGAATTTATCGATCCTTAATCTTTCCTCAAATATAGATCTGGTGTAAAATTAAATCTTCTCTTCATGCTTCTCTGTCTGCAGCGTTCACAGTTATTGATATCAGTTATTGATGAATGACAGCTCTCTCTTTCTGTGTAACAGGACCGCTCTGTCGCTCAATACCTCGGTCTCAGAAAAACCTCAAAGGTCACCGTTTGACTCCAAACGCCTCGTCCCCCCGTAGACCTCCATCACGGCCTCAGACTGCAGGAAACTGAACACTGATCCGCTCGCTGATCGATGGCTTTACTCCCCCCACACACACACCAAAGCCAGACCACATGTGGGCGTCTAAACTGTCGAACCGCGATCCATTCTGCCGTGTTTTTGTGTATTTACAGCAAAGGAAACATTCAGCAGGAAAGACGGCGGTCATCGATCCATCAGCCTGTGGGTTCACTATTTTGAGTGACATTCATAAAACAGCCGGCTCGTGAAAAAGTAATGAGCCGATGGAGATTAGCATTCAACTTTAATACGGCCTGATTGATTAAATATTCAGATTTCACTCTGCTAAGGTGAAATATTGGAGAAAGGATTGTGATCAAAGCCACAAACACAGAGAAACACTGCAGGTTTTGAGTCTTTTCTGGGTGTTATTGGTCACTGAAGATCAACCAGACTGCCTGTTTATGGATTATTGTTTAAAATGAAATTATTAATGAACCTAGCTCGGTATTTCCAGCACAGTTTTAGAAACACAGCAGCCAAGTCGATCCTCTCCATCAGGGAACATTTCATCCTGTTAACTGAAACATCTGTCCATGAATTTCTCTGCAGGATCAGAGCTGGAATATTTACTTTATAAAATAGGAAGGATTACTCCCATGCAGCTGGGATAGGTCCTTTAAGTCTGCTACATCCCCTCTTGTTTCATATTCAGTACCCTGGAAGACAAAGCCTCAAATATTTCTGAACTTGATCCTAAATTTCAACATTCTGCTGGGACACCTAAATCCTGGGCTTCAGAATTCAACAAGACCAAGTTTCAAGGAGGAACTTTTTGGCTTTCAAGAACAACAAAGGCAGAAAAAAACATTAAATCATCCTTTAAAAGTTTGTACAATTTCAACTTTCTGGCACAATCCATGTGAACAGAACTGATGTTTATCATGTTAATACCAAGATGGAGCTGCGTTAGCTCCATTAGCTCCATTAGCTCCACCCAAACACTGGCAGGACCTCAGAGTGAACAGCAGCCTCCCCGGGGGCCTGTAGAGGTACTGTAGGTGGACCATGTTAAATCCACTTTAGCCAGAGTAAGGGTGCATTTATGACTGTAGACTCAGATAGGTAGTGTAGCAGGTAGTGCACGTGCCTCACAGCAAGAAGGTTGCTGGTTCAATCCCTGTGTCTTTCTGTGTGGGGTTTGCATGTACTCCCTGTGCAAGCGTGGGTTCTCTCTGGGCAGTTCTGCTTCCTCCCACAGACCAAAACCATGCTCATTAGGTTGATTGGTGATTTCAAATTGCCCTAAGGTATGAGTGTGAGCATTAATGAGGTCAGTGCTGATAAAATACCATCAATAATCAATAGAAACAGATCAGCTCAGACTGATGACTGATGGATCAAACACACGCCATCGTCACTGTATCAACGCCATTTTTACAGCCTTTCCCCTCTCACTGTAAAGGTGCAGCTGTTAAATTAGCTACCATGTCAGCCGCCTGTGTTCCTAAATGTCAGAATTAATCAGCTGATAAAGACAGAGTGAGTCTTCTTCTCTTTGTCTTGGTTTGAATAAGCCTAGGCTTTCCAACGTGCCTTTATGCAAAATCCGGTATAAAATATGTCAGGGACCACTGCGTTAAAATTCAAAAGAACACACTTTGATGATCTTGATGGTCTGAGGACTTTGTGGTTCAGTGTTTTGTTTGACCTAAGGTGTGTACAAGAGCCTCCTGACACTGAGTAACTTGTTGTCAGTTTGTGGTGTAACATTGTGCAGCCAGCCCTGAATCTCGATGTGTGGTGATAATGAGAGCATTAAGGAGACGAGTGTGAGGAGGTCTCACCTTGAAGCCGGCTGATTTATTTTCAGGTAATTAAGTCGGTGGTTTGAATAAGTCATTGTGGTTTACAGTCGGGATGGTGAGGAGGAGGAAACAGCACCTCCAGCTCTCTGAGAACAAATTAAAGCAGTCCGAGGAGGCCGGAGCAGAACGGCGTCCGCCCCGCCTCAGCCCAACTTCAGACACAATAAATAGCCAGAGCCCCGTCCACATCCATCATATTGATTTTTCCTTAATGATATGCACAAGAAAGTAATTTCCTTGTCTCTGCATTGTCAGCGGTGACTAATCAGATTTTCCCGGGACAACCAATTCCAGCGCTCAGGGAAACGCTCCGTTACGGATTCTGGTCATCCGAGTGACACAGACATCACCTAACAGGCTGTACGCCGCAATCTCTCTCTGCACGCCATTCTGCACGCCACACCTGAATACTAAGCGTGTGCGACCCCGGCTGTGTCCTTGGTGTTTTAGAGATGTGTGTGCAAGGAAAGAAGAAGAAGTACAAACAAAGGTATGAGTAAGAAAATACTCACAAGAATGAATTATTCTACTTTCAAATGTGACTGTGAGTGAATTTAAAACATAATTAAATAAAGTAATTCTTCACCAAAGACAGCATGTATTATTATTTTAAAAGGACATATTTAAAACAGTATTGATTAAAATAATTATTGATGTCAGTGACTGAGTCATAATCCTCTGAGCAGTGAAAATAAAGAGGGACTGGTGTACTAAACTTTGTTCCATTGATTTGACTAAATCTGCTATCAGCCATCTTTGTCTCCCTGAAATTATTATTTCATTCTTAATGTCTCAGTCAGCTCTTCATATTATTTCAGCTCATCACAGAGCGTCTGTGCAGATTTATTTAGATTATTCTCAGGTTAAATGTCCGTCTATTTTAATGTTTGTTTCAGTGTCCGTTTTCTGTCCATTACTGAACGTCTCAGTGGTTTTTAACTTTCATTTAAGTCCACTGTGTCGTAGCCTCCAATCAGAGTCATTCAGAGTGCAGATTTAGAGACATGGCACGGTCCTTCACATGGCAGGGGACTCCCAGTTAAATCAAGAACCAAGGACAGAGGACAGAGGACCAAGGACAGAGGACAGACAGATAATGGACTTCACAGACCTGAAGACTGAGGGTAAAGGGGCTCAGCTATTTTTAGGTTAGTTGACGATAAAGTAAATCAAATATTACTAAACATTTACCTTATCAAAATATTGTGAGTATTCTGAAGTCTCTCCTCGAGCCCTGGTGAAGAATCTTAAAAAACCCTCTCATGCTGCAGCCTGGTCTCCATCTCTGTTTGATGTTTACGATGTTAAAGGAGAAAGCTGTGATCTCCTCAGTATGAGCCTCTCTCACTGCGGACCGAACAGGCCGCTCTGTATTCCCCTGCAGCTGGATGCCTGCAGGTAAACACTCACCTTATTCTGACGTTTATTCAGACTTCATTTGTGGGATTATAGTCCAGATGATGAAGTTCTTCAGGTTTATTTTGACAGATTATTTCCATCAAACACGTCTGATGAAGTTTTGTAAACTAAATTCTTCTGAAGTGTTTCAACAAGTTTCTGAATGTTTTGATTCTGCAGGTAAAGGAGAGAACAGCAGCCGCCACAATCATCGCTGAAGGTGGTATGATAACAACATGAGGTGAAGCCTGCCTGTGATCGGCTCACAGCGGTGAGTTCTTCCTCAGGATTCAGTCAGCGTGAGGAGGAGAAGACAAAGACCCACTCTATTACAGAGCACATATTCTGATTCTGAACTCTCTTTACTGAGTTTAACATGTCTCCTCAGTGGGATGAAGTTCTTCTGAGCACAAGACAAAAATCTGCTGCATCAGGACCTATCCCTCTCTGTTTACAGCCCCAGTAGCTGCCTGAAGTGGCTCCTCCCCTCTGTATAGGTCTACGAGCGTGATTAACAGTTTGATCAGCAGTTTAAGCTCGATGGCTCGGTGGGGGAAGCCCGGTGCAGAGCAGAGACAGTGGAAAGAATGCAGAGTTGTTGAAAACATCAATCAGAGGATCAACAGATGAAGTCATTAGATCCTAACAGTCAAAGGGCAAAGGTCAAGGTCATTCTTTAAAGGGCTTGTTTCTTGATTTTATGATCTGATTTCATTTGGCAGGTACAAGGTCATACACAAGGTCAGTGGGTGTCATTTACATATGAAGCAGGCATGTGGTGATTCTCCATAGATGAAGAAAGTTTGTTTTTCTCTATACTCATTAAGTATAGACAAAAACAAAATAGAATATTGCAGAATCTTGTGAGTAAAAACATGCAGGGTAACTTTGTTTCGTCCTCTAACTTTTTATTAAAATCTCACACGAGGTGGTCCAAGTCCGTCAGACAGAAGCAGACGATTACAGAGAGCTTCTTCTTGTAAAAAAGTGAAAGAGTTCATTGAAAAGATTAATTGGTTTGAGAAAAAAGGCGCCATGTTTCTGAGTTCGAGGTGTGACATTTAGAGCCAACATGAGAGTGAACTTCATTATGAAGATTTATGAAAACGATTCAGCTTTTAAAATTCAATTCACCCTCCCTATTATGAATCCTACCTTAAAAAGAAAACTAAATTAAGTGGTGCATTATTCTCTTTAATTATCAGGCCCATATTAGTCTTTTAAAGGCCGGGATTGATGCTGAATAAAAGAGACGCCCTGAGACTGGACCCAACAGAACATGATTCGTCTCCCACAGAGACGTCTTTGTTCAATTTTACACATAAATGGAGGAGAAGCTCGGCGTTTGAGGCTGTGTCTGCTGTATTTTTCTGAGCTCAGTGTTTGTTTGTTTGCTTGGAGCTGCTCTGGTCATTAGTACACCGGGGAGATGAGGACTTATTGAACCGTTATCGATCGCTCTCTGGAAACGCATCCAGATTTATATATATTGTCCTTTTCCAAGGTAAGCAACCAATAAGTATCAAAACAGCTGAATTCTGAACTTTTGTGTTCCTAACAAAGACTTAAAATCTTTCTGTGTGTGTAATGGATCATCTGAGGAGGAGGCTGAAGAGGGAAGAGGCTGCAGTCATCTTTGGATTTTAGGTTTTAGTGATTCATGCAAAAGCCAAATCGAACAAGAGCAGAGCAAATGTGATGCTTTTAAGTTCACAGAGGAGTTTTTAACCTCAAATCTATTCATTCTTTAGCCTTTGTAAATATTTTTAACAGGTAAATATCTCCTTTAGTTTGGAGGCCTCTTCAGCATTTGTAGGAAAAAACGCAGCATGAACTCGTTGCCTCTTGGTTTTTCTAATGAATCATTAAAAATAGCAGCACCCTCGTAACATCCTCAATTAGGTCCTTTACAGCGTCAATGCGAACTCCCTCTAAGGCCTGCACTCACACTCACTGGCCACTTTATTAGGTACACCTAGACTGACCTTCAGAGCTCCTTCATTCTTGGTGAGATGTTGGTCCATATCTCCAAGCATCACTCAGTCTCTGCAGATTTTTGTTGGCTGAACATCCATGGTGAGAATCTCCTGCTCCACCACATCCCATACTATTGGATTGAGATCTGGTGACTGTGGAGGCCACTGGAGTACAGTGAACTCATCATCATGTTGGAGAAACCAGTGTGAGATGATCTGAGCTCTGAGACATGGAGCTGCTGAAGTCTCCATCAGAAGATGGTCCACTGTGGTCATAAAGGGATGGACATGGTCAGCAACAATCCTCAGGTAGGCAGTGGGGTTTGAACCATGCTCAGGTGGGACTAAGGGGCCCAAAGTGTGGCAAGAAAACATCCCCCACACCATTACACCACCAGCAGCAGCCTGAACCGCTGGTCCAAGGCAGGATGGATCCATGCTTTATGATTTAACTCTGAGCCTACCATCTTAATGTGGAGCAGAAATCCAGACTCATCAGACCAGGAGACACTTTTACAATCTTAGCTGTAGCCTCAGTTTCCTGTTCTTAGCTGACATGAGTGGCACCTGGTGTGGTCTTCTGCTGTAAACCTTCAAGGCCTAACGTGTTCAGAAAAAGGTTTTCTGCTTGCTTTGGTTAAATCAAGGGTTTATTTGAGTTTCTATTGCCTTTCAATCATCTCCAATGACATTTAAGCCCACAGAACTGCTGCAGACTGGATGTCTTCTCTTCTTCAGACCATTCTCTGTAAACCCCACAAAGAGTTGTACCTGAAAATCCTCATGAATCAGCAGTTTCTGACAGACCAGCCTGACACATTCAAAGTCAATTAAATCATCTTTCTTCTCCATTCTTATGCTCAGTTTGAGCCTCAATAGGTCATCTTGACCATGTCTACACGCCTGCATGCACTGAATTACTGCCAGGTGATTGGCTGATTAGCTATTGGCATTAACAAGCAGTTTAGTTTACCTTATTTAGTTGCAAGTATTATACGTAAAGGCCAATAGTATTCCATTTATTCCTAAAGACAACATATCTGGTCCATTATTTCTCATTTCTATGTTTTTTTCCTCTTAATCAGACGTGATGAAGGTGTGATGATGGGTATGATGAAGGTGTGGACAATTGAGAAGATGATAAAACCTGTGATTTTGCTCCTACAGGCAGAAACTGAATGATAATTTCATCTACTGTCAAACCTGCAGCCAGCATTCTTCCCCGTCAGACGGCGTTTCCAGCAGGAAGCCAACATTCACTTAGACTCATCGGGGGCCATATTTGCCTTAATTTGCCATCTGTGCTTGTTTAGAAGGGGGGTCTCTGGACGCAGATGAGAGTGCCTCCAAATCTTCCTCAAAGTCTGGTTTTCAAAGTGCTGGAAGACGGGGAGAGGACGGACATGTGCAGGTTTGATGTGCAAGCTATTTCCATTCACACAAAAGCCAAAAGAACGTTCTCTGGTGGGTTTTTTCAGCTCTGAGTCACCCTGACTTTAATTTAACAGTGATTTTTACCAGATCAGTGATCTTTCAACAAAAAAAACGGTAACGCATGATTCCAGCCATGTCCTTATTAGCATTTTAAAGGCTGCAGTTTTGAAATCTTAAAAAAAGCATTTACATCCACAAACTGAGGCAGACAAAGGTGCGAGCAGAAAAATCATCCTCTTCCTGTTTTGGAGTTTCAAGGTGAACACTGGGAGACATCAGGTTTCTTATTACTCGGCTTAACAGGCTGCCTTATTAAGGATTCTGCTTGGACGCGTCTTTGCAGAGAATCCTAATTAGTGTGACTTTAACAAAAGACGGAGGATTGTGCCATCTGCCTCACATAACGAGGATTCCTCACTAATTAAAAACACCTAGGAGAGCAGTTAGGAAGTAATACCTGGTTAGGTTTGGAGGGTGAGGAGATCTAATGAACATGAAAATGAGTGGAGCAGCTATAAGTTTCTCCTCTTTGTAACGCCGCCGATAATCTCTGCAGAGAGAAACACATCTGTGCACGACCAAAACATTTCCCCTCCTCCTGCCGGGCTGTTACACGAACAAACAGATGCTGGAATTATTCAGATTCATACTCACGTTTGTTTCAGCTCGCAGAAGGGTTTGATTTCAAATACTAATGAAGAGCCAAACATGTCTGAGGGCGGCACCTATGATTTAAAGACTGAGTATTGGGGAGTGTTAAGCAACCAGGCATGGCCCATATATATGCTTCTGCCGGCCAGGGTTCAAATTTAGGCAAAAAATGCCCAAAAAATAATGATTAAAGAAAAAAACTGAGTATTGATTCATTTCTGTGAGAATGATAAAGAACATAATTAATATCCAACTATGCAAAGTGGCTTTGTGGAGGAAAAGTTAAACACTGTAAAGAATCTTACTGTAGCATATTGTCATAGTTTTTTAAGTAGTTTTAACCTGTAAGTGGGTTAATTAGGAGGCTTTCTGTGGCACCGTGGACTGACCCTGATATCTGCCCCCAGGGACAAAGCTTCGGGTTTACTGGCATTCATATTTACCAGTGCCATGGGCCTCTAGCAGCCCCTCTTCAGAAAACCCAAACTACCCCTTTAAGCTCTCCAACGTGCCTTTATGCAAAAGCCCTGTTTTTATTACACCTGGAGACATTCTCCACAGGCAGTAATATCTGTCAGTTCACGCTGCCATGCAGCTTGCATGGTCAGGACATGCCCCCAGAGACAGAGACCCTCGCTCACACTTCTGCCTTCCTCTAAATCCACCTGCCCCCCATAATCACCCCTGATACGACCTCTGGAGACAGAGGTCAGCTCGTATCCCCATTACATCTCTGCAATGCTCACAGTGGAGGCGCAGAGTCACAGGGGCATAAAAATCAACGGCAGTGTGATTGGATGTATTGATAATACTGCAGGCCAAACTCCAACAAATCATCCCAAACATGCGTCATACTCCTTTAGAGGCAAAGCAGATCCCTCTGAGACTGACGGTCCGATTATACAACAAAAAATGGGTGAAAACGGAGAGTTTTTGTTGCGTTTGTGCCCTCCGTTTACACAAGAACGGTGCCTGGAGTGCCTGAATCCACAAACTTTTGAAACCAGGGTCCAGAGGAAAAAGTTTTTAAAACGATGTCTCCGTGTAAACAGGAATCAGAGTTGTCAGGGAAAAAGGGGACGAGCAGCACATGTGCAGTACACTTTTAGATAAAGGTAGCGCACAAACCTAGGAACAACAACAACAACAACAACAACAACAACAACAGCTGCTTTGGCCGACTACTGAACAACATGTGTACTGCTAACTGTGCTGGGTTTGTTATCGCTCCTCTAACAAAATGCGTCAAAACTCTGACCAGCCGAGACACATTTGTAATATACGCCAAAGAAACCACAAACTTACATCGCCACCTGCTGGCCTGGCATGCATTTTTCGGTCATTCTCGCGGATCTGTGTTAATGCACATCGTTTTCATACCGTCTCTGTGTGAACGGGGGAGCACTTTTGAAAACACAGAGGAAAAACCTTTCTGTTTCTGGTGACAACGTTGTCGCGTAAACAGGGCCTGGGTTTGAGTGATCAGTCCTCTGCTCACGTCAGAACAGGAGGAGAGGGTCAGAGTCCGTCAGACTGAACATGTTTGAGTTCACGCCAAATAAAATGTTCCTCTGACGGGAGAGACAGGAGGAGCTGCAGCTAAACCTGAGTGTTATTAAACAAAAAACTTTACGACACTTGTTAAAATACTTTAAATGTACTTCCTGAAATGTGCTAACAGCGCGTATGTTCAGAGATCTTTTCCTCTTTAAATCTGCAGCTCACGCTCTCAGCTGTATATATCATCTCTGCTGATGCCCTCCAGGCTCAGGCTTCACTGGAGCACATTCATTACCTTTTAATTGCCTCTAAATTGCAAAGTGACCCATCACATCAATAACAGTCTCTGTAACACCAGGAACGAACCGCAGCAGGGACACGCTCACTGTGGAGTCAGACCATAATTATATATCTGCAGTTTGAGAGTCTGTGATCCTGGGGGGGGGTCCTCATGTCCTCAGTCAGAGGGTCTCAGACGAGCTGATGTGTCCACGATGAAGGTGAATCAGACTGTGTTTCAACTGAATCCCCTCTGATACACAGTCGCACTCTACCTGAGCCGGCAACCAACACACACTCCTCATGTCTGTCTAGTTTTCGCTATTATTTTGCACATTCTTGTCTCTTGTCTTGTATTTCCTGTTTTATTTTGAAATCGCTGGCCCTTGTCCCTGTTGTAGGTGTGTTCCTGTTTGCTGAGTGTTATTCCCACCTGCTCCTGATCACCCTCACTACCTCTTGTATTTAACCTCTTGTCTCTCACTGTCTTGTGCCAGTTCGTTGAACCTCACAGTCAGCACTCATAGTTTTGTCGTGTTTTTGATACCTTGCCTGTTTTTTGGACCTTGTCTTTTTCACCTCACGTTTTGGAAACCTCTGCCTGATCTGACTGCCTTTTATGTACCGAACCTGCCTGGTAACCAATAAACCCTCTCTGCCTGTCTGACTGCTGGTCTTGGAGTTGAGCATTTGTGTCCTCATTTTTTGAGCCTCGTTTCATGACCACACTAACGCACATTCCCCGCTGACCTTCAGACCAGTTACTGAGACCCCCTGCAGACCAAGAAACTCACACAACACCTGATTGGAGCAGCACTAACTATACAAACCACAGGTCAATTGCCAATTAACTGTTAAATTTTTGTCATTTGATATTTATTTATTTGCATGAACTCATTCAATCAATCAATCAATCTTTATTTGTATAGCGCCAATTCATAACAAGTGTTATCTCAAGACACTTTACAATAGAGCACAAAGCTCTTCATATTATGGATACACATATATGCATAGATACATATATACATATAAAAATACACATATACATATATATACAAATATATACATCCAACACCCAACATGAATCCATATAGCCAATCATGAATCCCTCCATCATGGCGGCAAGAAAAAACCTTCTGTTAAGCAGCAGGAAATCTTGAATGTGGACCCCAGTCTCATGATGAACAGCAAATCCACACCATGCTGTGTTGGGTGTGTGGGCAAAGGGAGGGAGGTAAGTGGAGACAAGTGGACTAAAGTAAGAACTAAAGCTAGTGACAGATCAATGGACCAATCATAGACCTGTCGTCGTCAAATTTGTTTCTGCCGCAAACAAATTTATTAGAGGTTAGCCTCTTGAGATGCCACATCTTGTTTTCAGGAGGGTCCTCGTGTCTGTGTGGTTGTGGTGATAATTTTATAGAAGTATAATCAATAAAAGCCTTACTGAAAATAAGAATTTATGGTAGTGACGAACTCATGGGTGCCCAGACCACAAGTGCATCCCTACCATATTGTCTCTGTTAAGTATAAATGTATTAATGGTAGACCTCTTGAGACGTGACACCTCATTTTCAAGAGGGATCTCATGTCCATGTGGAGCTAGAGATAGTTACTATAGATGTATCAACCATGGATAGAAAGATCATGTTAATATCTACATTAACAGCTATAATGATTATGAACTGGAATGAACTCGTCAACTTAAATATGACAGAATTAGAAAACAAGCTACTTTACATCTGTCGTCTCAGACAAAAACAACAACAACAAAATTATTATTACAACTATCACAATTAGGGCAACACGGTGGCACAGCAGGTAGCTCACTGACTCACAACAAGAAGGTTGCTGGTTCGATCCCCGTGTTTGGCACTCGGACTTCCTCCACAGACCTAAAGCCTGCCCATCAGGTTTAATGCTGGCTCTGAATTGCCCTTAGGTAAGAATGTGAGCATGAATGGCCTCTGTCTCTGTCTCTCTATGTGGCCCTGTGATTGGCTGGTGACCGGTTCAGGATCACCCAATGTCAGCTGGGATGAACTCCAGCCCAGAAGGGATAAGCAGTACAGATGACAGATTATTACAATTATCCATCATACATATTTAAATATTAGTATGATAAAAATAGTATTAGAATTATAATAATCACAACACCAAGCAAAACACCAAACTGATGGTTATTTCAGTTCATTTATTTTCTACAAGTATTAAAATGCTTTGTGAAAGACTTACATAACCAATTTAGCAAATCATATCTGTTAATACCTTGTAAAAATAAAAATAAAAATAAGACTAAACCAGTTATCAAAGACTGTAATGGATGTGTTTTACATTTTTCATGTTTTAATTCATTCCTGGTGCTACTGTGTCAATAAGACTAAGATATATCATGGCATATTTTTTTTATTTTTATGGGCACAACTTTGGGAATCTGTCATGACATGGAGAAAGAGGAGTGGCTGCACGAGGGCCCCAGGCCAACAGTTGCTCACCCCTGGAATAAACCATTGTTTCAGTTGATAGTTGATAAATGTCAACCAAATTTGGACCATTTAAAAACTGACAGAGCCCCCTGGAGGGGCCAGGACCTCAGGTGGCAAACCTGTGCCACCAGTTAGGCTCCGCCCACAAAATACCTCATCATCCTTTCAAACACTGTCTATAGGCTGTGGTCCCTGAAGGCCTGGTTTATACGGAGTTTCCTTTAGTGCCTGTCATTCCACACTCTCTTCCCAAATTTCAACCCTCTCCACTTTCATGTCTCTCAAATAAGGACATAAAACATAAAAACTGAAAGTATGCAAATTAAAACAATAATAATATCAGTATGTGCTGGTGCTGACAGAGGAGGACTCACCGATCAGACAAAAGTCAGTAAAGTGAAGAGACAATTAATGAACTCATGATGCCAAAAGAAAGTTCAGGCCGATTTCAAACTTTGATTTTAAGGCCACAGATGTCTCACAGCAGTTGTTCAGCTCTTTGCTGTCCCTCTGCTGCCGTCCACGTTCTCCATCACACCTCTGCAGCTCCGGCACCTCCGAGGACTGAAGGGACCAGAATTAATTAAAGCCTGATATAGCCCTGTCTGGAGAGGGTGTGGGTCTGAGGGGCCGTGAAGAGCAAATTAAGAGCAGAGTCCTTCCTGGATCTGAGAAATGATCCACACCGTGAGGGGGACTTCAGAGGAGGGGGTGTTACCTGGAGGTGAGGGTCTGCTGGGAAATCTGTTCATATGCTGCACTTCTCCTCCCTGACAGAGCCTGAGCGACGGTGACAGGTGGTCCAGGTGAGGTCTTAGAGAGGGACTCTGATCTTTGCTCATGACAGCAGCTCTACAGCTCTGCACGCTGGAGTCTGACCTGAGCTCCAAAAACCTGCCGTCATCAGAAACACCGTGTGCAGGATCTGACACCATTTTTCTTTTTATGATTTTAGCCTATGATCCTTAAAACAGGTAAGCTAATAAACTTCAACCCACCCTACAGAGAAGGAAGACCTGATCCTTTTGAACCATGGTCTCCATACCTGTAGAGAGCTGAGCATGGTCATCGTTACAGCTGTAGACAGGTGACCATCATCTGTGCAGGTGCTCAGTCATTCAGGTCACTGCTGTCCATCACTGATCCAAGAGGCAGCTGGACTGGTTCAGACTCTTGAAGACTGGTGGGCACCTCCTGGACCTGTGGTCATGGTTATCCAACGCTGATCCAAGAGGCAGTCACACCTCCAGGGGAAGTCAGGTCAACGACCCTGCCAGCGGTGACCACCCAGATCATTTACATATTAATGATTGACAGAGGGTTTATATGTCCAACTCTTCCCCAGTCATCTAGAACTGGAGAAGCCTTTTGGAGAATAGCTAAAACATCTAAACAAATCTGAACCCATCCAGTTGCCACTTGGATCAGCGCTGAATAGGTGACCATGATCCTCATTATTACCTCCGCCATGGAGGCCTTTTGCTGGTGTTTGTTTGTTTGTTTGTTTGTTTGTTTTTGTTTGTTTTTGTTTGATTGTTTGTAAGATAACTCAAAAACTACTGAACGGATTTTGCTGAAATTTTCAGGAGTTGTTGGTAATGGCCCAACTCAAAAACAATTAGATTTTGGTGGTGATATGGATATTTGCCTGGATGAAAGATATTCCCAAAAATTCAAAACACCCTATAAGATAACATTGGGCCCAATTCTTAAAAAATCATATCTCTGCTATTTTAAAATGAATTCTCTTCCAATTTTACAGGATAATATTCTTTATTCTTTATTCTTTATTCAGATCCCCATTAGCTTCCACTGTCGTGGTTGCTAATCTTCCTGGGGTCCACATAAAACATCACAACACAAGCAACATACAATAATCATACAAACAAAAACTGACACATGTCAGTGTAAATCAAAGTAACACCAATAACAAACAAACAAAACTAGAAACAAAAACAAACACACAAAAAACATTGATTATTCTTATTATTCTAATTGTGTGGTCTCTCTCATTAATATTTGTTTAATAGATTGTTTGAATAAGTATTTGCTTTTGATTCTTTTCATATTTTCAGGTAATAAATTCCATTGCTGAATGGCTCTATAAAAAACAGTTTTTTTAAGTAATTCTGAATTTGGTTTAGGAAGTTTTAAATAACCCAAGCTTACTTGTCTAGTTTTATGACTATGTTTTAGACCAGCATTTTTTGATTGTTCACTAAAGAAATCTGGCTTCCCCTCCATTATTGCATTTCTAGAAAATTTTATGATACTGGATGTTAGCTTAGCCTCGACAGTTAACCATTCCAAGCTGTGATGCATCCTTGCTACACTGGTTTTAAAAGAGCAATTAAGTACTAATCTTGCAGCTCTATTTTGAGTTAACTGTAATTTTTTTATATCCATTTTAGCAGCAGAGGACCACACAACCATACAGTACTCCAAACGAGAGAGAGCCAATGCCTGCATTACCTCCTTTCTAATATGGGGTCCATGTCTCTATCTTCAAGGCAGATTTCATCTTGATCTGATCCAGATTGACATCACAATCAAAAATATTCAGTGATGTTCCCAAAACTTGTGTTAATACAGGATAACAACCTCCCTGTATGAGCTGAGTTTGGTCTGGATCCTGGCTTTATCTTTTACAGGGGTTGTGCGAAAGCCACTCCCGGGACTGAGCTGCTTCGAGGCCTACGCTCTCTGAGTGCTTTTCTAGTTACCTCCGCCAAGGAGGTTTTGTTTGTCTGTTTGTTTGTTTGTTTGTTTGTCTGTTAGCAAGATTACGCAAAAACTACTGGATGGATTAACTTGAAAATTTTACCAGAGGTGTGGTTTGGTCCAAGGAAGACGCCGATTCATTTTGGTGCTGATCCGATCCAGATTGAGGTCACAAAAAAACATTGAAGTTTATGATGAAGTCCCATTACTTAACACTGGGCCGTATTTCGTCCCACCCATGGCATCATCCGATTGGTTACACGCAGAGGCACGGCACAGCAAACAGCCAATCAGCAGTGAAAGCTGGGGCAGGCAGAGCTCTGCTCACAGACACAGGAGAGGAGGAAACGTTTTGTTGACAGAGAAAGCCCGGCGCTGTTCCTGGAGCCTTGGTTTCTCAGCAGACTCTCCCAAAATTGTAATAAACGTCCCAGTCCTCTACAACTCACAAGTGCAGTAACATTACTGTGAGCTCATTAACGTTATAGAAACATACGCGGCAGCTCTGCTCGCTCGCAGTCCCTCCAAACGTGCCGTTTAATCACTCAAAACAGTGCTGCTGATAATGTTGATATGGAAGTAGCCCGTCATAGCAAAAGTCTGTGTGTGTGTGAGTGTAAAACCTAACCCCCAAACTCCACATAGAGCGAACGCGCCACTCACCAGGAGCCGCAGTTTTGCTCCGTTCGACAGGCTGGAGACATCGCCCACTGGAAGCACCGCAGCGCAAACAACACCAACATGTGTACAAGCAGCAGCAAACCGGTTCAGTCAACAAGTTACAAGACCCCCTACTAACTAGGTCACTCTATTGGATAATACTTATATCAACAATAATCACACTTCTTGCAGATTTGTATTTTTCATTCCACGATGTGCGTATAAAATAAATAGAGGCCTATGATGTTGGGTGGAAATCACAGTTTATGGGTGGAACTGAGCTGCTTGGCGGAGGTCTGCGCTCTCAGAGTGCTTTTCTACTTGTAGATGTGGACCATGGCCGTCATTATTTTAGACAGGAGACCAAAGACGTGTCCCTTTAGAGTCTCTAAATGCCACAGTTTGAACATACCTTTTGAGAGAAGTCAAATATTCATGAACCATGCTTGTGCTGTCAAATTTGAACCAGATCCAGGGAAGGCTTTATGCTACGATCTAAATGAGTTTTCCAGCTGATACCTTCCAGCTGTGGTCATCAACAGACCTTTATTTCAAAGAATCATTCAGACAGAAACTAAACACTTTTTCTGAAGTTGATTCTTTAATCAAGAAGAACCCACAGTTTGTAAAAAAATTTCAAGTGCAGGTCAACTCTTCAGATGTGTGACAGGTGCTCTAGACTAAATCAACAAAAATGGTAAAGGGTTAATTGGCTTAAATATGTCTGGAAAGTTTTATCAGACCTCCAAGACATTTTCTACTTATCTCTTTATTATATTCATGTTAATTTTTTAAAATACAGTGTCTGTTGCAGAGTGTCTCTCGCCCACAGCGCGTTCGATTCATCCACACAAACCTGCTCTTTTCCTTATGAGGACTCCAGATTTCATCATGAGTCCCTGCTGGTTAAAAATAGCTCACTTTACTGCCACTCACTCTGCAGAGGGATCTTAGAGCCCACATTTAGAAATGTTAGACGTCACCTGGCCTTGCTGCAAACAAGGCGACGGCGGGGTCTGCTTTGGTCGTCCGTGCTCCCCGTTGTTCGGCAGCACCCTGCAGCTTCAAACGTCAGTCTGTCCACTTTTATTTGAGAGTGTTTGAACTCTGACAGCAGTTTGCCACTTTTAAGAGATGACCAGATGGCAGAATGACCAAAAATGATCAAATTTAATGGCAAAGAGTGGAGCTGGTGATAAAAATAGATGGAGCTGAGGTGACATCATCCTTGGAGCAGAAAGTGAAAATATTTTAACCAGAGAGGAAGAAGTAGTTAGGAAACACTCTGACATTAAAGTTATCCTCTTGGTCACATGATAGGATGTTCAAATCCTCTCCAATCTTAAATGTCATCGACCACCTCATGGTTTGTTTTGTACCAAACATCTTCAAGTCACTCGTGTTGTGCTAACATAACAAGCCTCTTCATTATATTCTTTTAGTGAACAAATGCTTCCAGCGTAATTTTTCTTTCATTCAAGTTCAGATCAGACAAAACTGCCACTAAGCTGTTAGCATCCTCAGAACCAGTAGTCACCTCCTGTTGTCATCATGATTGTAGCTCCTCCTTCCTGCTTTGGAGGACACTGATTGGTCAGTGCCTCTGCAGCCCGAGCTCAATCGTTCCAGCTTGGAGTTTTTGCAAGATAGATCTGCCTGACTACAGACAATTTATCAGGTGGATCTAGCTACACTGCAGGGTTATAAACACTTACTATGAAACATAATGTTTTTGAATCTGAACCTTTCACACCTAAAGTTCTGTGGACTTAGTTTGGTTCAGGGTTTAAGTTTCAGCACTGTTGTATTTTTCTTTTGGTTTTCTCTTATCAATCTGTCAAATGCTTCGGATGAGTCTGCTGCCCACTAGTTCGGGCAGAAGCTCCGGCCTAATGATGCACCATGACCCTGCTGGAAGCAGCTCTGCAGCATTTTAAGCAGTTAAATAAAGAAATTCTGTTCCATACAAATTTGCACATATTTATCTATGAGGAGAAGCAGATGGTGCTAGTATTGATAACGTTAGCCACCCTCTGCTGGAATTTTGTTTGTGAATGTTTTGTTAACTTGTTCCTTTAGTGAATTTTGGACAGTTTCAAGCCATAATGGCCTGGTCTTTGGTTCGATTCCCTAGTTGGTCCTTGTTTGATTCAGATAGCTTTCACACCAATGAGTACTAAACTTTAGTTCACCTGAAAGCAAACGGAGTTTAGCTTTTTGGTCCACACCAGAGTTTGTGTGAGCTTTCTCACCACCCTGTATCAGATGAACTCTCCAAAAAAACAAACCAGAGTTTGTTTGGACCAGACAAAATGTTTAAGGTGTGAAAGCAGCTCTGAACTCTCGCCTCTTCCAGCTAATGATGTCAAAGCAGGGCCGTTATACTGAGAAACTTTGTTTGACCACTTTAACGAAGTTGATTCCAATTTACTGGGATTTATTCAGACTGGGCAGTACTGTGGAGCAGCAGGTTAGTGCACGAGCTTCACAGCAAGAAGATTGCTGTTTTGAACTCCAGTGTAAGTTAGGATCCGTGTTCAGTTTGCATTTTCTCCCCATGCATGTGTGGGTTTTCTCCTGCTTCCTGCTTCTGAACAAAGGCATGCCCATTAGGATAACTGCTGACTAAAGACAGTATGAATGGCTGGATGGCTGGATGGATGGATGGATGGATGGATTCAGATTGTTGTGTTTATCTCAAAGGCTGATGCTGCAGTCATGATAAGATTGCCACTAACTGCTTAGTCCGGCATGTCTGGTCCAAACATCCCGGGTGTGACAGCGCCCTGAAACTCACTGAAGGATGAGGATGATCGCTGATGAAGAAGAGTCCAGATGAGTTCAGCTGGGGCCCTCTGATACTCTCTGTCGGGGTTTCACAGAGAAAAACTGGTCTGAGAACCATGAGAATATGTTTTCAGGATCATTAAAGCCAAGTGATCATGTGACTGCCCTGGTTTTACATAATTAACTTTTGCTGATTGTCTCATCCCACAATTATGTCCTCAGACCGTGAATATCCAGACTCTTCATGAGGATAAGAATAAATAAGAGGGGCTCTAGTTTTAATGAAGCATAATCCAGTGAACTATCTTTACAATAAGCAGAGAAATAATGGATATAGAGTCTCACGTGTCATATGTAGAGCTTTCATTCTTCACCCAAATCTTTCGCTTCCTCTCGCTCTCCTGCAGCAGCTGATCGTCGGTTCAAGGGCCGACTTTGTCTTCATCTGAGCGAGCCTAGACCGCGGCCCGGCTGATCCACGGGGAGGACGAGGTGGACTCTTCAAAGCCTGGTGTGCTCTTTGAAGGCACTGTGACTCGGCCCATCCCAATCCCTCGCAAGATCCAGCAATGAAGGCCAGATAAAAGAAATAGTTTCAATAAATCTACCTGCTCTGCTGAACACAGTGCTCTGGACTCATGTAGGAAGTGGAAATATAAAATCCAGAGAGAGCTGCAGGTGTAAAACATGAGAATCAGAGCGTGCGATTCACAGACTGCTGTCTTTAGAATACAACGCGATCGTATGGAAATATCCTGCTGGAATGGAAAGAATCTTCTGGGAGCTTGATAACAGATCCTGAGAATTTCAGCACAGATTCTTTCGCTGTAAAGGTGTTGATTACCTCAGTGCACACCTCCTTGTTTGTGTCTCAGTCTTTGCTGCCTAAGTCTTCTGCACATGTGAGCGGGAGCTATTTATATCTTAGTGCACTATTTTTGCATAATTTAAATAATAAAAAAATATCATTTAAGGTTTGAAAAGATCCTCAGGGCAATGGTTGAGCCGAATGCAGGCTTCACATGAAGTGACATCTGCTCTAACTCTGTGGGCCATATCTTGATGGTGTGATTGTCTGACAGAGCTTGATGTTCAGTCTGCTTTCACATCCATGGTGCATTTTTTTAAAGGTAAATGGACTTGAGCTTCAGAATCACTTCTCTAGTCTGTCTGATACCTAAAAAACACTTTAACTCCTAAGATCACACTGAAGATCACACCAGCCCACTCACTCGTTCACTCACTGATGGCTTTGAGTTTCAGTTTCAGCTCTTTCATGCCCGTTTACACACCACTGACACAGCAGCGGGAGCAATTTGGGTTAAGTGTCCTGCCCAAGGACACATCAACATGCGACAGCCACAGCTGGGCATGAACCCTCAACCCTCCAGTTGATGGCAGAGTGCAGCCCCAGACTGAGCCACAGATGCCCAATGAGTCACACGATGTTCTCATGAAACAGAATTAGCTCTGATGTGAATAGAAAAATCTGAAATACTCACAATTTAATGGCGAGTGCTGCATACACACAATGTAAGGATGACTGGGCCACTTTATTAGACACCTTCCTTTGGTGTATTCGAGTGGACTAAGAGCTTAATGATTGAAAATGCTGAAAGAGAAAAAACAGCCCATCATTGTGAAGACTTTAGGGATGGTCCATCAGCCCGGGACAACAGTGGATCAGCCCTTCTGCTCAGAGTAAGTCCTTATCACTTTAAGACCCCCTCCTCAGACTCAAAACAAGAGCAAACTGCTCAAAAACTGCCAAATCAAACTCTGGAGCAGAGAAGATAGTGAAGCGCTTTCAGAGCAACTCATGCTGATTTTACAAGCTGTGATCAGTTTTTTAATGATCAGTAAAGCATGAGCTTCAGGTTCTGATGTGGGCCGATTTCCTTTTATATTTTTTAACTTGCTGCTGGTCAATGAAAAGTTTGGACACCCCTGCTGTAAACAAATCAGATTTTACTTTATCACTTTATGCACCTTTCATTCATTTCTATCTAAAACCTCAATTTTCCTCAGACCATGTTTAGTTAACTTCATATTCATAGTAACTAACATCCCCCCCTCCACCATGACTAAGTGTGCAGAGGAATCTTTCATTCCTGCAGCGTTGTTCTCATCATCTAAGTCTGGGAGTTGAAATACTCCTGCAGAATCAGGACTTATGGCAGATCGAGGAGCAGTGATGAAAAGGAGGCTATATATAGATGATGTACGACTTTCCCCGAGAAAAACAGCTCTCTGAATATTTGATGGGACACGTCCACACTCCTCTGATGGAGACAGAGAAGAATCTCCTTCACCCTCTAAGAATATACATCAATTAATAACTTTATCGTCCTTATGATGTGTCTGTTATGGGTCCATTAGCACATGCTGCCTCTTCCTCTTCTTTATTTTACTTTTAAGTACGAGACCTCACTCTCAGATTGAAGCGCTGCTGATTTCTGTGCCAAAGCATCAAAAGCAAACAGGTGTTTGTGAATCTGCTTCCTCTTGGCTCGCCGCCTGATTTCCATAAAATGAAGCATTAACATTTTCTCTGAATATTCAGCCTCTTTTACACGCAGCCGCTCCGTCGCTCTGGTTAACTCATTCAAATTAAATTATAAAAAATGCAGCGTGCCGGTGCGTCCGAGACACAGTGCAGTGTCCTACACGCAGGCAGCATATGGTTCTGGGAATACCACTCATTCAAGTGCTTGATTGATCGTTGCACCATCGCCATCGGGCTGTCAATCACACGTTTGCTCCATTGAACAGGACCAGCAGACTCTCAGCAGTTTGAGGTATTAATATTCATGACGGGACGTGTTTTTCTTCAGTTTGTCTCATGTCGTCTTTGTTTGGATCTGCGGTGACGGCTGGTTTCATGTGAATGTCACCATAACTTAGTCTGACTCCTTTGTACTGGAAAATGCCTCCATGGAGCAGCTGCTTGTTATTCATGCTAGTTTTGTCATTTTACTGCAGAAATGCTGCAAACATTTGCAGATGGCATCGTGTAGCATTTGTCAAAACATGGAAGATGTCTGTATCGACTTCCTGAAATAATTCAACAGCTCTGCACAACAGGAACGTACTGAATTCACCGTGAAAGAGGTTTGTGGGGGAAACTGGGAAGATCTTCTGTGGTAGCAGCTCAACTAAACTCATCTTCATTCTGTTGATTCATCCATCCATTCATCCATCCATCCATCCATCCAGCCATCCATCCATCCATCTTCTTCTGCTTCTGCTTATCTGGGGTTTGGAGCATGTGGACGCAAATGTCGCTCTTCCCTAAACAACATTTTCCAGTTCTGCGTCAGGGTTTCCAAGGCAGACCTGGACCAGATGGGACATTTATTATCTCTGTTTAGTTCTAGTTCTCATCTCTGCTGAGCGAGCCTGGGATCCACAGATGGCCGAACCACCTCAACTGGCTCCTTTCAATCCACAGAAGCAGCAGCTCTACTCTGGGCTCCGTCACCACCGAACACGTGATCCCTGTCCCTCCATCATTAACCCAAACTCATGACCTTCGCTGAGGGTTGGAACAAAGATGAAGAGATATATTTAAAGTTTTGCCTCCAGGCTCGGCTCCTTCTTCACCATGACAGTCCAGTAAAAAGTTTACAGCTCTGCGGATGCAGCCGTTAATCCCGGGCTTTATTTTACCTTCTCTCATGAGCAGGACTCGGAGATACGAGAGGAAGGACTCACTGTCCTCCCAGAGGGAGCTATGACCATGGCCTCAGCCTCAGAGGTGTTGACCCCCATTCCAGCAAAAATGTCAAGACTGTCCCATCTCACAATGTTGAAAAAATTCTTTAAAAGTTCATGGATTTGGATCACCCCTAAAATTTGATCAGCTCATCCTTGAGCCATGACCAACATTCCCTGATTTAATCAAAATATGTTGCAAACTTTTTAAGTTGTCTTGCTCACAGACAGACGGATGGACAGACAAATGGACAGAATCACTTGATGTGTTGCAACATTTCTAGCAGCTGACCAGCGGTGCAGCAGAACGGTTGTTGTGACAGAGGAGAAATATCTCTAATTATAAGTTTAATAGCACGTAAATGTATGTTGGACACAGATATGCACCAGAGAGTGGGCTGGAAATACAACATGAAATGTGACAAATGTCACTTTCTTTTTCTCTCACTGTTGAAATCAGTAAATTCCAGGGCAGAGTTGAGCGGATACCCATGAGCAACTGAATGAAGGAAAGTTCATGATTCACGAGCTTAAGAAGAGCAGGAGAGTCTGTCATTAAATAACAAACTTATCTGATGGATGAACATGTCTGTCAGTAAAGCTCACAGCTGATTCTGCAGCAGAGTGAACAGTTGGACAATTATTTTCCTGATGATGAACTACAGTGATTTCTGAGCAATTCAAGCAGCAGAGCTGTTAGCAGGGCCTTTGTTGGGCTTGTTTTTTTTGGTTTGAAATGACCCAATGAGTGACATTTGCACACACACTATGTCCCAATTCTGCTCTGAACAGTTTTGACCCCGACAGGGCCCTACATTTAGACCTGAGGGTGAACTGACCACATTTTGGATGTCAAAGGCATCTGTGGCTATGTTTACATGCAGTCATTAACTCTTTCATAACCGGAATATTAGCAACAACCCGGTTGCGCACGGCCATGTAAACACCAATAACCCTTTTGAAAAACCCGAAAATCACCCCTGGGTTACTGCTTTTCTAACCCGAATATTTGGTCATGTATACGCCTATCGGGATATTCCCATTGAAAGGAACATTAATTTGTGTTCAACGCATGTTCGTAATCATGCGCAGAACAGGAGTCTTGGTCTTTTGAGTACAGGAAGTACTTGTTGTAAAATGGCACAGCTCCACTTCCTATTTCTTCACGTTCTCAGGTTCCTCCAAAAACACCTGAAAACGTTTTCAATCTGTTTTCATGCAACAGAGATTTTTGGATTGTTTGCTGTGAAGGTTTCACATTTGCCCCACACTAGAAATTATTCAGAGCAGACTCAGGTGTGTGTAGGTTGCCATACACTGTGGCAGTCAACTCTAAGCAGACTCAGGTGTGCAGCTGATTGGCTGGATGAAGACCAGCTGTGGTGAACTGATATATACCTGTGGGTGGCAGTGATCAGTGCTTCATCACTGTCTCACCATCAGAGACTGTGAGAGCACCGCGAGAAGTCTGCCTAAATACTGCGGTGGGGTTTTAGCGAAATGTTCTTGTACCCTTTAGAGTTTGTGGGGGAAAAAAGCTGGAGGTCATAATTCAGCACCTTTGTCTCTCTTGAAACTCCAACCAGGTGAATTTTGTTAGTTTAGTTTAGTTTAGTTTAGTTTAGTTTAGTTAATAGTTTCACGGCAGCAGTGGTTTAGTTTTGCATTTGGAAATGAAAATCACACAAGGGCTTTTAGTTATTTGGTTTGGAGTCATCCCATTCTTGTTTAAATTCTCACATCCCTATAAATCACTGACTCTAGTGATCATTCCTCTGGAATAATTTTGAGAAACTCCTCCTGACAGTTTGCATTGAAGTTTCAGGTCATAAGCAGCACATAGTAGCCAAGAATGTTTCAGCAGAGCATTGAGTCACATAGTCAGAGCTGGTTGAGTCAGATTTTGTACATATTAAATCTTTATAAATATCTGTTTCCCTTTACAAAGACAGTATAATCTTGAGTCTATAAAATGTGAAAAAGGCCCAGTCAAGGCTCAGTGTGGTCCAGACTGGATCAGTGTTGTTGACTGTCAGAGCTGCTTGCATGTAACCACAGCATCACCTGATCAGTCTGGTTGGGTTCCTGCACGCAGCGTGTCATGAGTGAACCTGTGACAGCAGAAAAAAATCCCTCTGTCAGCTCCCTGATCACAGAGCGGTGATCCTGCAGCTCAGCTCTGAGACGAGAGACCACGCGAGGAGCCTCGCCTGCCTCACCTGCGTGCAGGAGACTATCTGGTATTCACCTGGTGAGGAACAGCTGGAGGGGCATTTGTTTTCAACACCCCCGCCCCCCTCTGTGAGTGTGTGCCTCCCTGCACGGGAGGAACATATGGGCCACACACTGATTGTGTGAAACAGCACCGAGTAATCACAGCCCCGTCATCCTGCACGCCGTTTTCCATGTGTGAAACAAGACGATGATTGAATATTAGCTGAAGAGTTTCTTCCCTCAGTCTTAAATTATCTCTCAAAAGCAATTGTGTGCAGCAAGATTAATAAAATATACAGAAGTCTGATGTCAAACCAAAATCTAAAAGTGGTTTCCTCTCCAAGCAGGGTGAGCTGGGATGGGCTCTCATGCTGCAGACTCCTGTGAGGGCATATGGTCACTTCAAAATAAATTAAATTGGAGCACTTTACAGCTCCAGGGGGATTTCTGCTGCATTTTGCTTCTGACACCCCAGACCAGACCCTTCTGTGACCCTCATGTCCCTACTGTCCCCTGAGTCCTGTTTTAGTCCCTAAAAACACCAAATTAAGCTACTCTCTTTCTTAAACATGACATCTTTGTGGGGGTGCATGTTCCTTCAGCTCTGCTGCTCTCTTTATTATTTCACCATCTTGGACTGAAATAAGCAGGGACGTCCCTGAAAAAGATGGACGTTGTTCCTAAACCTGTATGTACCTTTCAGCATTAATGGAGCCTTCACAGGTGTGCAGGTTACCCATGCCATGGGCACTAACACCCCCCCTCACATCACAGATGCTGTCTTTTGACCTTTGCTCTGATAACAGTCTGGATGGTCCTTTTCCTCTTTAGCCCGGAGGACACCACGTCCATGATGTCCAAAAACAGTCTGAAATGTGGACTCAGACCACAGCAGACTTTTCCACTTTGCCTCAGTCCATCTCAGATGAGCTCAAGAAGCGATAAATAAATCTGAATGGCTACATCTCAATTACCTTAGATTTCATCCTCGTGCCTCAGACATTCATGGAGAGCCTGAAACAAAAACATGACATAAATCAATAAACGTGGGACTTGACATCAGCAGCAGGAGCTGATTAAAAGAACGAGGCCTCCCTCTTCAGATGTTTCTGCTCACTTCAGTGCTAGATTTTGATATTTGAGTCTCTCTGACCTGCTGATGAAGTCTTTTCATGAACACTTAGAGATGTCAGCAGCTCTGACAGTTTACACACAAACACAGCAGAGACTCGGAGTCAGCGTCTCATTAATGGTCCGTTTGTTCAGACTTCAGAGAGCCGCCTGCCTGTTTTGGGATCTGAATTAAAGTCTTTATGTCTACAAACACATCTGAATGAAATGTCAGCTGAAAAATCCAGCATTTATTCCTCTTTAATGTCACAAAAGAAGCTTTTTGTTTTCCTCGTCCTTCAGTTGTCCTCACTTCTCCTGCCTGTAGGTTCCTCTTCATCTCATCATCCAGCAGAGCAGAGCCCAGAACATTCAGACCGCGGTCCTGAAAGGTTAACAGCAGAATCACCGAGAGCCGTAAAGACAAATGTTATCCATCACCCTGATTTAATTCCTCTTCGCTGGTGCCCTTGGCCGGCTAACTTTGTGTGAGCATCCCCGGTGCTCACAGCCGTCCCAAAGCGGCTCGGAGGGTTAATTAGAAACACAGGTGTAGAGGTCAATCTGCTCAGGTTTACATCGGTGCACCCTTTCCTCCATGGGACCCCGGAGGTCCAAGGATTGGTGCTAAAGCCTGATCTGCTTCTGTGCAGCCTCATGCCATCAAACAGGATTCAGTGATGTCAAGCTTCATGCAGCCGTTTGCATCTCTTTATTATTAAATTAAATTAAATTATTATATTAAAGAGATGCATTTAGAGTTTTCAAACGGTGCCTCCAACCATTAAGAAAAAAAAAAAAGTTTCAATAAAATTCAGACTGAAATAACAGGAGCTGTGATTGTTTGGAAGTGGAAGAGTAAATTAAACTGCCAACTGTTTTTATAATCAATACATCACTTTGAATTATTTCATGAAAAATAACGCCCATAAATTGTGGGCATGTTTTGGTTTATTTGTTCCTCCATGACGTTTAATGAATCTCTTTAGGTTGTGAACAAAATGATTTCTTGAAGTCTTAAGGTGTAATAAACCATTTTTCTCACCTTTTATGAAACTTTACCCCTAATTTTCCTCATAGTCGGTCTGCTTAGCTCCCAGGCCTGTTTTTCCAGCATTTTCTTCCATCCTCAAAATGTGTAGCTGTATAATTAGTCATCGTGTCAACAGGTGACTTCATGCTAACTTGAGCAGCTGATAAAAACAGTCCTCATGAAGGGGTCTGTGTTTTGGTTTAGAAACTCTGATCCTGTGTTACAGTAACTTAAATTGTTCACAATCTGTCTGTTTGTCACCCACCCCATTGCTGCCCCTTCTCCCCGGGCCAGTCCTCAGTTGTATTAGATTACAGAAAACCAGGCCGTGGTGCTAAAAAGGTGTGGATATTTAAATGGATCTATAATCACCCCTGTCTGTCTGACCTAATAAAACCATCTGATTAAGTCATGGGGAGACCCAAACAACAAGAGGTCTCGGTTTAACCAAATTTTTTCCTTTTACAGCAAAAGCTACAAAAATCTGCAGGAACTGAACTTTTCAAACGGGTAATTCTGTCTCATTGCTGTTGGACCCAAATATTTGGGTCATTTTGTTGAAGTGTGGACTAAGGTCAGAGTTTACAGCTGCACTGACTGATCATTTCATTCACCTCTCAGAGGTCTGCTGAGCATGCAGGCTGATTTCAGGTTCACACACATCTTCATGCTGTTATGGCCTGCAAACACACACCCCTGTTAACATGAACCACATGAAGCTCTGAGGCATGCACAGTGATCCCTGTTTCACATCAAACTGAAATATTTTACAATCTTAAGGCCTGAACAAAATGACAAACCATACTTCTACATAGAAGTGTCATTTTCCTTTTTGGGGTTTGTGTGTCTTCACTGTAGAGACAGGATGGTCAATAGAGTCTGTATTTGGTAGAGAGTGGGAGATGACATTTAAGAAGGAGCCACAGGTCAGATAGCAAACCCTGATGCCCCTCTTTGAGCAGGACAGGATCCTCAGATGGGGCAGGCAGACGTGACCACAAGTCCCCAGATCACTAAATCCTGCATTTTCCTGTCTGCTCCTTCTCTTAGGCTACGTTCACACTGCAGCCCTTAATGCTCAAATCCGATTTTTTTGTTTGGCTGTTCAGATTATACCTTTAAATGTGGCCTGTCTGCAGACTGAAATGTGAACAGCTCACACTTCAGAAGTGACACGCATGCTCAGTTGAATATTAATGACATCACGCACAGAACGGTGTGATGAGGGCAACAAACACAGACCAAAAATGTGCTTCACAATGCTGGAGAAGTTTGTTCTCATAACGCAGAACCTGATGTTACAGCAGCTCACCTTGAGTGAGCTCTTATTAAAGTAATTATGGGTATAATTTATTTCTTATGAACCTAAAGGCGGCCGCTCTTTCCCGTCGACCCCTGCCGATGAGAGATTGTTGCTGGAGAGAAAAACAGCTCAGAGCCATAGCGCGCTGAACAGGTGAACAGAGGCGAAAACTTAGTTTTATCATCTGTTCTGATGTTTCTTAGTTTGTCTGAGAGCAGATCAGACAGGAGCAGACTGTTCACTGACTGACGCTGTCTCGTAGAAACAAAGTAGCGCGCAAATGCGCACAGATGAGATGGTCAGCAGTGGATCATCAGTGTCTTTCCGCGTCCTGTAAACTGTTATTTTAGCCTGATAAATTCATTAAAACTGTTGGTGCAGTGTTAATAAACTAAGTTTATCAGATATCATAATACAAACAGTGTAAAGATGTATGATTCATTCACGTTTATTGTTTATTGTGCGTGTAATGGAGACACCAGTCGATTGCACCAGCGCTTTCTCACTTTCTCTCGTCACTCCCCCCTTTATGCATTTTTTAATCATGCTTGTAGAGGGAAAATCAACTTAAACTCTTTATTTTAGGAAAAAATGGTACAAACTTTTTAATACTCATGTCTATATCTTAACCTCTCCTTATGTTTTGGCCATGAAGTGACTCTGAAAAAATCTGACTCGAGGTAAATTGCCGACTCCTGCTCTAGAATGACGTCAAAGTCGCACTGAATGCGACCTGGCTGTTCAGACCGCGGTCGCATTCAAGAAAATCAGATACGTATCTGATTCAGTACCACATTTGAAAGTGGCCTGAATCTGATTCGAAAATGTCAGATTCAATGTGACTTGTGCTGTTCACACTGTCAAAAACAAATCAGATACAGGTCACATTTGAGCCAAAAAATCAGATTCAGGTCACTTTTGACTGCAGTGTGAACGTAGCCTTAGTCAAGGGTTCACAAAATACGCACAACATGCTGTTAACTCAAGAAGAACAACCAGCATCTGTGAAAACGCTTTAGATTGAGAGCCTGAAATCATAAAAACATATGAAACATTAATCCAGGGCAGGTGATGAGGGTGAAGAAATGTTCACACATTAAAATCACGTAAAACCTTCATGAGAGTTAGACTCTGGGCCTCTAAAGCAGGGATGGGCAACATTAACTACCAGGAGGGCCACAGGAAACCTTTTGTCTCAGCCTGAGGGCCACATTGGGGAAAATAATATAAATGTCTTGTAGATAATGAAAAAAAAAAAAAGCAAATATTAAAGTCAATAGTCTACCAATATTCAAATATTATAAAACAAAAACAAGTTATTATGCATAGTTAAATGAACTTAACATAAAACTCAAACTAATTTACTCAGTGTACACAGAATTAAAGCCAATTAAGCTATTTTTTTAAATCAATGAAACAGAGTGTTTTCAATTTTACAGCTACCATTTTCCAAATATACTATTGAGTAATACTTGATATAATGTTCTAATACTTCATGAAAGAGATTTAAAGAAACTGTTCTAGCACAGTAACGTCTTCAATAACTCTCAAAAACCAATACAAATCAGTCTAGAATATATAGATATATTTCTTTTAGGTATGTGTATTTGTGGATTATGTTGTATTCACATCTCAGGTGAAGCTCGTGGTGGATTCTGTTTTCCTCATGTTTACAGTTTGTTTTTGGAAAAGACTGGCGGGCCACATTAAGTGAGGTGCAGGGCCTGCTCTAAAGTCTGACCCCGTATGAAAACACTGAACATTTGTTCCCCCCGTCAGTCTGGCTCTCAGGTGTCACTCAGTCAGCTGGTGTTTCCTCTCCTTTCTGTCCTCTGAAGGTCCAGAGGAAGGATTTTCTTCTCGCTCTGTGCGTCGTGGTGATTCTGAAGGCATGCTTTTATCTCTGCTCTCGCCTCGGTCCTCTGCGCCCTCAGGTTAGGTTCATTTCAAATCAGCTCACATCAAAACATTCAGACGATAATCCTGTTAAGATTAGACGGTATTAAATATTCTGATTACAAACACTTAACTCCGCCGAGACGCTGATACCTCCATTAGACTGATAAAGATCCTACTCATCTGTGAATGGATATTATATTAAAAACAAGATGTTTGATGAGAAGAGGGCTGAAGATGATGGAGGACAAAAGACTTCCCTATTCTGAGAGAAGTACAAAGCAAAATGCTGAAAAGTGACAAAAAATGGCAACACAGATGGTCAAAACCTCTTTAGATAGGAGGGAAAGACTAGACTGAACATATCACATTAATGAAACCAAAACTATGAGATAAAACCGAGTCATCAATAGACAGGTCACCAATCACATCGCAGTAACTCAATGCATTTAGACCTTGATCAAGGTTAAGTAACCTTGAAGTGGCATAGTGGACGGTTGTAGATGAGCTGGTCTGTCAGAAACTGCTGGTCTGAGATTTTCACACACACTCATCTGAGAGAATGGACCCGGTGGAGGAGGTGGTGGAGAGGAGGACTACAGCCAAGCTGTCCTCCATGATGGACAAAGACTCCCACCCCCTCCAACACACACTCACTGCACTAAGGAGCTCCATGAGTGACAGGATGCTCCACCTGAAGTGTGTGACGGAGAGGTATCGCAGGTCCTTCCTTCCTGCAGCTGTCAGACATTACAACAAAAACCTCTCCAGTGTGCAATAAACCATATTTATATGTGATCCCTAAAATGTTTCACTGAAAAAATACCAAACATGTTCATAGCCACCATATTTATATTATAATATCTCAAATCTCAACCTGTAAAATATCAACATGTACATAACCATCTGTTAAACAACAAACATGGACATACGGACTGTAAATATGCCACTGACTATATAGTATATACTTTTTTATACTTTTTTAAAAAAAAAATTTATTTCTTTTTTACATTACTGTATTTGATTTGTAATTACCTTATTTTTCAGTATAATGCTTCTTTCTTATACTTCTCTTGTATCCTGCAGCTGCTGTATATTTTGGAATTTCCCCCTGTGGGACTAATAAAGGAATATCTTATCTTATCTTATCTTATCTCATGGTCAGAAAAAGAGAAGATATCCAGCTTTCTGCCTTTTTGTGTTGGAGGAGAAGGGTCACAGTGTTTAGAGATGATAAAAGACAACAGAAACTCACATAACCACTCTCTACAACCGAGGTATGAAGGAGATCATACCTGAGCACACAACACGTCCAGTCTTGAAGTAGATGGTCTACAGCAGCAGAAGACCTCCCCAGGTGCCACTCCTGTCAGCTAAGAACAGGACACTGAGGCCACACAGGCTGGACAGAAGAAGATCTGAGTCTGGATCTCTGCTCCACGTTCAGATGTAGGCTCAGAGTTTGGTGTGAACATCATAAAGCATGGATCCATCCTGCCTTGGATCAGCGGTTAAGGCTGCTGCTGGTGGCCCCTTGTCCCACCTGAGCATGGTTCAAACCCCACAGCCTACCTGAGGATTGTTGCTGACCATGTCCATCCCTTTATGACCACAGTGGACCATCTTCTGATGGAGACTTCAGCAGCTCCGTGTCTCAGAGCTCAGATCATCTTAGACTGCTTTCTTCACTCCAGTGGCCTCCACAGTCACCACTTCTCAATGCAATAGTTTGGGATGTGGTGGAGCAGGAGAATTCTGCAGCATGTGGACCAACATCTGAGACAAACTCTGCTCCAAAGTTGGGGTTTGTGCTGAAGTGCACTCCGTCTTTGTTAATGAGTATGAAGTCAGATATGTCTCAGGCTGGCTCCTCCCCCTCCTCTAAATGCTAACAGTATTTGGTGCCTGTGAGAAACAAACGCAGATGGATTTGAGCTCCACTGTCTGCAGAAGACGGATCACTGCTCGCTCTGTATGACTCCTGAATATTTGTCAGAGTGGGTTACTCCACGCTCACACGGACAGTCTGCTCCGAGTGCTCCAGCCGCTCGCTGAGATTGATTCATTTTAGCGGAGAATCGGGCTCCACCAGCCCTCTAATCGTGATGGATGTGACAGTTTGAGGGAAGCCTGAGACGAGAGCGCAGACATATTATTATGGATGAGCATTTTCCTCATGCTGCTCTTATTGCAGATAAACAGAGGTACTCTCACACACACAGGTCTGAAACAGAAAAACTGACTTTGGATGAGCTAACCAGCATTAAATGTTCTGTCGCCCTCAGCCATTCTGCCCCCGCCTCCTCATTAAGCTGCCAATCAGAGTTAGCGATCGGCTCAGGACCCAATCAATCAGGCTGATTGGGAGTGTCAGGAAGTGGCTGCAATAAGCAGACGGAGGCTGCAGGAGAAGCAAACAGAGTTTAACCCACACAGCACGAGCACGACGGGATAATTAGAGAGGAGGTCATCTGGAGCCAAAGACAGGGCCCGGCTTTACCTGACCACACACTGACCCCCTGCAGCCTGATACTACTACTACTACTACTACTACTACTACTACTACTACTACCACTACTACTACTGCTACTACAGATCATAGTTAAAGAAGCAGCCTGATACTTGGACTACAGGACAGAGTTCATCAAACTGAGGACGTTGTGACAGAAACGGTCTGAGGCTGGAGTCCTGCCTCTTTAAAACATCACTCTGAGGAAATCTGAACATACAGGCCTGTTTGACGGACAGAAGTCCAGTGGCACCAGGATCCAGACCCCCCAGGAGAGGCCGGAGATGAACGGTAGATGGACTCGAGCTGATGTCGGTCTCTTCTGGCCTTTCTGACGTCTCGAGGCTCTTTCACACATCGACACTCTGAGTTTCTCTGAGGTGTTTATCAGCGTTGCTCCTCACCCTTTCATACCCACTTACACGCCGCTGACACTGCAGCAGGGGCAACTTGGGGTTTCGTGTCTTGCCCAATGACACATCGACATGTGACGGGGCTGGGCTCAATCCTGCAACATTTTGATTGTTGGTAGAGCACACTCTAGACCGGTGATTTTTGTCTTGTGTACCCCTGAGCCTTTTTGTCATACCATGAGTGCCCCTACCTCACATGTCGATTCTTCAAAAGTAGAACGAAACACAACTGATTATTAAATGAAAATATTTTAATCTCCTTAATTTGACCCAATCTTTTTAACTTAAATTAAAGAAAAATAAATATGTTGCTATGAAAATAAATAAGTAATCTAAATAAATAGATAATAAATTCAAAATAATCAACCTGCCTTAGTTAGATATAACTGCTGTAATGTTTACCTCGAAACACTGGAGCTCCTTTGGATAAGTCCCCTTTAAACAGGCATTTAAACTTTAAAAATCAAGAACGAAACACTGAGCAAAACAGTTTCTCGGTGGGCTCCTCTGAACCCTCTCCTGAATCCAGAGCAACTGGATATTTCAGCCGTTCATCCCGATTTATCATCTTATCTGATTTGCCTGGCTGCAGGTTGGCAGCTGTTTTCATTTTGGCTGGGCTGTGCCACAGGTTATTGTCTCCCCGGGAAAACTAGTAGTAACGCACACTTACCATTTTGTTGACGGGCTTATCTCAGTACTTCCAAGTTGGAAATAAATTATTATTATTTATCAATGTTCTCCAGTACCCTTGGTTGGGAACCACGGTTCTAGACCAAGCCAGATTAAGAGAGAGCACTCTTCTCGTGGCACACGGTTTCTTTTAATCATTTGGCACCCAAACTTCAAGAGGTGATAAAGTACATAGAGAAAATATGTATAAGTTTAATTTTAGCAGTGCGCCATGTTTATTAGCATAAATGTGCACTTTTTTCTTCGATGACAACGTCAGTGCAACTGTATAAGTAAAACCAGTCTGTTTTTTAATTAATTTGACCAAATTCAATTGTAGTTTAGATGCTGCTGTTTTGTTTAACATCAGTCCTCTCTCCCTTATCATCATTATAAATGTTAATGTTAATATTGGAACCACAATATAAATACCTTTACAACCACATAGACATGAGGACCCTCTTGAAAAGCAGGTGCCACATCTCAAGGAGCTCACCTTTTTAATGGATTCATGTTCAGCAGCGACAGATATGATGAGGACAGGTCTATGATTGGTCCATGGATCTGTCTCTGCCTTCAGTTCTTACTTTAGTCCACTCGTCTCTGCCCACCTCCCTTCCTTCACTCAGACCCTCAGCACAGCTTCAGCTGTTAACCAGACTGGATCTGCTCCAGACCTCCAGCTGCTGGTCCGGTTTTTACTGACCCCTGTTACTGTGAGCCTCCTACAGACGCACTGCACTGTGGACTGTCCCAGTGCTGAAGTCATGGTGGATCAATGTTTGGTTTGGATGGATGTACCTGTATATACGTGTATTCTATATGTGTATATAGTCTATAGATGAGGAGTTTGTCTTCAGCCTGTTCTGTTGTAAAGTGTTGAGATAACATTTATAAAATAAAGATTGACTTATTGATTGATTAATTGATTGATGGTCTATTTTTCATGTGTATCTAAAGCTTTTTCCCTCATGATTGTAGTTAATATATAACATAAGTGCCCCAAGAGCACAAACCTCTCAAGGCATTTCTGGCGTCGTTAGCCAAGTTTTATATGTATATTAAAATATAAACATATATATAATGTTGGAAAAAGGCAAATACATTCCTTAAAACATTCCAGGATCCACATCTGGATTCACATCACCACCAAAATCTAATCACTTGTCCCATGACCAACATTCCCTGCAAATATTATCAGTGTCTGTTGAGAGCTTTTTGAGGTATCTTACTCAAAGTTGGACAGACAGACAGACGAATGAACAAAACCCTCTTGACTGAGCAAACAAACCAACAAACTATAAGTGCTCCTAAAGCACAAACCTCTCAAGGCATTTCCGACATTGTAGATGAGTTATCACTGGGCTATTTTTACTCATTTTTATGGCGATATGTGAACACATCTTTTAAATAATGTCCTGGATCTACATCTGTATTTGAATCACCACTAGACATCTAATCACTTCTTGTGCCATGACCAGCATTTCCTGACATGTCATCAGATTCTCCAGAGGACCTTTGAGTTATCTCAATAACAGACAGACTGACAGACGGACAAACAGACAGACACTGTCATGAACATGACCCTCTAGAGTTGATCTGAGTCACTCACAGCAGAATCACAGTTAAGATTAACCACATAGCAAAAGTCAGGATAATCAGAAGTCGCAAAAAGCTTTAGAGCGAGTTAAAACAGGTAAACAGGTAAAACATCATAACCTTTTATTTAAACATTTCTGTGAGCACAGATGACGGGCTGAGCGTGTGTTACTGAGTGTTAATCATGAGGGCTGGAGTTCTGCTGATATCCTGCACTGTTCCCTCATCATGGCAGTTATTAGTTTCATTAGTCACTCATAAACAGTCTAATCTGAGCAGTGAAGCAGAACGATGGTGATGTTAGTGACCAACAGGACGAGAGTGAAGCTCTGGGAGACAGACTGACGAAAGCAGACAAATGGCAGACGCACATCTGCTGCCAGCTTTAGCATCAAGCTAACTTATCATTAGTCACAACTTTTGGAAAATACAGAATAATATCGTAACTACAGCAGGTTTGTCTGCAGTGTGCTCTCTGATGGTCATCTAGCCCCGCCCCTCTACCCTCCATTGTCATCAGGTCAGGTGTGATGATCGCTCAGGTGAAGTCTGTCATGTTTGTTGGTCCCTGCAGAGATGAAAATCTTCGTCTCCCTCACAGACTTTAAAGCCGGTCTGGACCGGTCATCAGAGGGAGCCTGAAGCCCCTGAAACCATCTCACGGTCCAGTCGAGAGAGCGCCGTCTGTCTCCAAGCTGTCAATAATCCTGATGGGCCTTTTAGACACTTATCAATATTTAACCAGCCTCCTCATTGACTCAGCAATTACCAGCTAATTGATTTGAGATTGATTATCATCAGCACTATAATGGTGCGGCGGTCAGCGCTAAGTGCTGATAAAAATCCTCAGTGTGAAATTAAATCATCTCTGCAGGCCGAGCCGCGGTGGGGCGGGGGGGTGTTAGAAGAGCCTGCTGACAGGAGGACGTCCTCTGTGGCCTCACAGCACACCACACCGAATCCATCCCAGCAGCAGAGAGACGCGCTGCTCAGCTCCACCCACCTCCACTGCTCACATGTTTTTGAACTGAGGACTCTTTTCCATCAAACCTGAACTCCACAGGAAGTTTTTCCAAAGACCATATCAGGAACAGACGTTCAACTGATCCTCTCTGTACATAGCTGATCAGCCAACCACAGAGCAGCAACTCAGTGCATTTAGGCATTAAGACATGGGTGGAGTTAATGTCGAGCATCAGGATGAAGAAGGATGTTGTTGCCAGAAGGACTTCCACCTGACCCCCAGCAATGCCCAGTTAATATTACTACAAATGATAAAACGAAATAAGTGTAAATGTAGCTCATGTATGGAGTTATTGTGTGCAAACTATGTGGTTATTTAAATTGCTTTATGTTTGCTGTATTTATAATTTATCACTATTATTATTTATTCACTTATTTACAGGATTTTTATTTTGTGGTAAGGAGATTTATATGGTATTATTAGTGGTTTTGTATTCATTTGTAATTTGTTAAGCATGTAAACTGGGGGACATGTTATCTTATAAATTAAGACAGTTGTAAAAATAATGCTGTTCACTTTCTTTTTTAAGCAAATGTAGGGGGGGTACCATATAAAATTTCACTAAGGGCGCCACATTGGGTAGGGCCGGCTCTGTCATTACATCCCTGTAATTATGGACACAACCCCCAAAATGAAACAGTTTATCAGGAATAACTTGATGTTTAATCTGACAGCTACTGTTAGCCAGTATTTAAGCAGGGAATACCCTGAAAGCAGAGGGCAAAATATCGTTTTTCCAATTTAAAAAGTAATCGTATTGAAAAATAAATGACAAATATGAAATTAATAATGGTGTGTAGGGGGGTGAGGGTTGGGGGCTCCTGGGAGGGGAAAACTCCCACATTTAAAGACCCATTGTTCTCAGTAACATCTCAGCATTTCCCTCATCATTACAGGACACAGTGATCCTCTAATCAAGTGAATTCATGTGATCAGGCTTCATCAGCTTGTTTAATTTCCTCTCAATGCAACATTTCACTCTCAAAACGAGGTAAGGTTTCCGCGCCTTCAGACAAATCGGTTAACAGTCGATGCCAGATCCATTTCAGATAATCAAAGCTTCAGCCTCTGCAGCATGTT
This sequence comes from Cetoscarus ocellatus, assembly GCA_037902135.1. NCBI lineage: Eukaryota > Metazoa > Chordata > Actinopteri > Labriformes > Labridae > Cetoscarus > Cetoscarus ocellatus. The sequence goes on from JBAMNC010000754.1 coordinate 196,249, forward strand.
TGAGTGATGGAGATGTTTCCTCTGTGATCACACAACTGCTGACGGCCGCAGCTTCACATTTAACTGACTCTGTGGAAACTGGACGACTGACAGCTCTGTGGAGACACCCTTTAGTCGAATTCTTTGGTTTCAATCAAAGCTGATGAAGATTCACTGATCTCAGTTTGTCAGAGATGAAGATGACGAGAAACATGGACCGCTGAACACACGCTAGGATCTGCCAGCAGCTTCGACTACGCTCATATTTATTACACATCTGTTTCAGAGGACTGCACGGGCATGGAAGCGAAAACTGGGGAGAGGGAGACCGGCGAATGATGTGTGTGAAAGGAGCCGACCCTCAGCTCGGTCTGTAGCTGAGGCGGCGTCAGAACTGAGCTCTTTATTCAGTTCAGTTCTGACATGAAGAACAGACAGATGAACATCACAGGAGCGTAGATGGCTTTTAGTTTTCTGTATAAAAGTGCTCAAATAAGAGGGAACTCAGCCAAGAAGAGCCTTACAAACATTATGACCAGGGTGCAATATCCCGCGCAATATGATCTTATGTGATTTATAATCATCCGAGTATCAGTCGCCATGTGCACTTTCAGTATTCTGTAAATATTCAACCATCCTGTGCAATACATTTACATCTATATATCTATATATATACATAAATATTCTTAATATTTATCCTTTTCTTCTTATCCTGTATCAGTATGTTTTCAGTTTCACTGTTCTGTAGGACTTTATCTTGTGTGTATTATGAACTTATACTTTCTTATAACTATTTTATACTTGACTTCTGTTTTTTGCTGAACTTTCTGTTTGCACTGAAAAAAAGGAGAAGCTCTCCAATCTCGTTGTACATTTTGCATAATGACTATAAAGGCCATTTTATTTTATTCTAGTCTGGCGTGAGTCTCAAGCTTCTACGACTGTGAACACTTGGTCCTGGAGCAGCTGAGGGACAGTTTCAGCTCCTCTTATCAAAGTCCACGGGGACAGGCTCCAGTCCCCCACAAGGACTGCAGGGTGCTGGTGATAAAGATAATGGATGGCTGATTGGAAATGAAGAGCTTAAATCTGAAGAATAAGATCACCTCCTGCAGCTCTGTGAGGGTCTCCGCTCTTCTGTGCACACAGAGCCACAGAGGCGAAGGTGAAGGCCTGAGTGAGAGCTCTTCACGGCTCCTCTTCAACACCCTGCAGCAGAGGCTGATGTGAGGACCGGAGCACGCCGTCAGCACGCTGAGAAGACCTTCAGCTTCATTTCTATCTGAGTGATGATGAGAGCAGGATGGGATAATTAGCAGCTCTGCTTAACATTTACAGAGCTGTTTGGAGAGCATTAACTCCTGATTAAACAGTGAACCCTGGATGAGAGCTGCGTCTGACTGAGGACTTCCCGTTGGCTGCATGCTAATTCAGACGCCACGCTCAGGTGTTTGGAGAGCTCGCCTGAGTTACCTGGAAAACACCCGAGTCTTTGAGGGAACGCCGAAGGAACATTTATGTTTATCTGGTCATTTTTCTGTCCCTAACCTTTTCTGCTTAACCTCTCTGCTCACAGTGATTTGATTTCCTCCGTCCTCCGCCCTCTTCACGTCCTTCACTTATCCCGTCTTTAAAAGTCATCTCAGGTTAGCGGGAATGTCACCTCGCCGGCGCGTGCCCTCGGGGCAGCTGGTGTTATTTTAAGGGGTCATGTTCGTTTATCCAGGCCATGAATAAAGAAGCACCCGAGGACGCCGAGGGCTGCAGGGATCAAGCACAACATTTATTCTGGAGAGGTGGGCTTCTACCAGGAACCTTTCTAAAGGTCAAAGATGGCCGCCACCCTTCATTAGATGACTTTTAACCTGACCTAGCTGACCTTGAGCCCTCGGACACTCACCCATGAGAGGAGAGATCTTCTGGTTTATCTGGAGAGCCCTCAGTACAGACAGCTCCTCTGAAACGCTGATTTTATTCAGACTTCCTGAGATGTTTCAGAGGCTGAATGATGAACGTGGATGTTTTTATCCTCCATGAAGAATCAGTCCTGTTATAAAGTCTGTATTCGTCACACAGTCTGTCCTTTAAAAGGTCTGTTTCTGTTGCTGACAGGCTCAGAGGATGAGGAACAGACTTTCTGCTGTTTTGTTAGAAAGAAAACTGACAAACAGCAGTTTAGCCTTTAAAAATATCTTTTATTATTTTAGTCAGTTATTTTCATGTAATTTTGTGTTTTTAAATGGTGTGGTTGAGTATGAAGGTCTTTTTTAAGGTAAAATATTAATAATTTTGAGACAAATGTTGGTACAAAGCTTCACAGTTGGTAACTCAAAGTGTCAGAAATCATCTCCATGGCAAGAAAACTCTGTAGCCCGCTTTGTGTCATTTCAGGTCTTGTTTCCGTGCCCGTTTAAACCTTGTGTGGTTATTTTGACAAGGCACACTCACATCTATTTGCAGCATTTACAGGATGCAAACATTCTAATTAACTCAGATTTATTCTCATGCACACGGGGAGGGAAGCTGCAGAAAGAAAGTGAATCTTTTTGCACCATTAGCTGCTGCCGAGGATGCTTGCAGTGGGAGTAGTGCTCATTAAGCAGTGATATAAAGCACAATCTCATAATGACTAAAGATCTGTTGTCTGGTAAGCACTAACAAAACGATTGATTCGTAAGCAGAGGAAGAGCCGAGGCCAAGAGGAGAAGGAGAAAATTATAATGAGAGTGTGAGCGAGCGGAGGGAGGAGGAGGAGGGGGAGGAGAGGCATTTAGTTGGCAGACAGTTTCCTGATTCAGCCGGGCTGGAGAGCACGGAGAGCTGTCTTCTTCCATGTAGCTCATCTATCACTGCCTATTTCTGGGAGACTCACCCGTTTCCCCCGCCTCACACTCACAGATGGGAGGAGTGAGGATTCAATCTCTGGCTGCCTCACACTCATCTGCAGAAAGGCATTCGCTCAGCGTTTACGGCGAGGGCCCCAGAAGCTGCCAGTGAGGGTCCAGCAGGGCGGTAGAGAGCGTCCTCGTGTGATCTGTGTCCATCTGTCCAACGATTAGGGACAGGACAGAGCTCAGAGCAGAAGTACCACCAGAGGACTGCTCTCCAAACTATTTAAATGGTTTAACATATAATAATATACGCTCACTAACCACTTTATTAGGTACACTTTACTAGCTCCAGGTTGGACCTCCTTCACCTTCAGAACTCCTAAATTAGTGCTGAGACATCCCTCAGAGATGTTGGTCCATATCTCCATGACAGCATCACACAGTGTGAGATGATCTGAGCTCTGAGACATGGAGCTGCTGAAGTCTCCATCAGAAGATGGTCCACTGTGGTCATAAAGGGATGGACACGGTCAGCAACAATCCTCAGGTAGGCTGTGGGGTTTGAACCATGCTCAGGTGGGACTAAGGGGCCCAAAGTGCAGCCTGAACCGCTGATCCAAGGCAGGATGGATCCATGCTTTACGATGTTCACACCAAACTCTGAGCCTACCATCTGAATGTGGAGCAGAGATCCAGACTCAAATCTTCTTGCACATTTTTTTACAACAACTCGCACCTTATTATCTACTTTTATTCATATTGTACTTGAAATCTGTAAACTGTAGCCTATGCAACGAAATCTTATTCTGCATACACCTGCTGCATACTGAATGACAAAGTCTGTCTAAGTAAGTCTAGGTTCTACTGTCCAGTTTGGTGAGCCAGAAGAGTTTCCTGTGTTTAGCTGACAGGAGTGGCACCTGGTGTGGTCTTCTGCTGCTGTGCTCCATCTGCTTCGAGACTGGACATGTGTGTTCAGAGATGGTCTTCGTTACACGTGGTTATTCGAGTCCCTGTTGTCTTGTCTTCTGACCATTCTCTGGATCATCCTCTGTGAACCTTGGAGAAGGTTGTGACCTTGAGTGGAAAAGATTCTGATCAGCCAATCATGTATTTTTTACAGATATCAGCTGATAATGATTGACTCGTGATTGATTTCAGTGTCATCCTCCAGGGTTGAAAAGGAAGGTCCATGGGGGAAGCACCAAGCTGTAGTTTCTGGAGAATCCACTTGAGGCGTGCTGCAGGAACCATGGAGGCTACACGACTGTAACAGACGGATTTTACGTCTTCATCCAGTCCTTTCTACAGTCTATGGCAGGCCCTGAAAATCTGATGCCTACACTGGCACCTTGTTTTAGACCTGTGGATGTTTTTTTAAAGTGGGAAGAGCTCCAGAGTAAAAGGAACATTTGATGCTAAGTAATAGTAACTTAGTTGAATACTTTCCAAAGGAGTAATGGATGAAAACGACTTCTTTATGCATCTTGCCCACCAATGACAGAATGATTGAACACTTTAAATGTTCCCCAGACAAATATGTATCCAGGAAGGAGGCATGAACACTATATCAGTGGAAAGGTCTGATTTTAAGAAACATTTTTGACATTTTATGCCTTGGTTAGGGGGACAGGATGATGGATGAAATCAGGACTTGAGAAACAGAGAGCTGGGATAACAAAGTTTAAAGGGTTTGGGCTCCACTCCTGAAGTGTAACCTTACCTCTGATCCATCTGTACCTCGTAAAATCTTCAGTTTCTTTTTCTGTTTGTTTTTCTGTTTCTCTGTTTACACTGAACGAGTCAACATCTGCTGCACGTCTGAAAAGTCTGCTGAGTGATTGAAAAGAGAAATCGATGACGGTGGAGTTTTTTCCTCCCTGAAACATCAGACTCATCATCGCTGTGACGGGACGAACGCCAGGTCGACATTTTCCTCAGGAGAATCTGAATCAGAACGATCCAAACCAAGACTCCTGCGCTCTCTCATCTCCATAATCCCTGTGACACTCAGATTAATAACTCCGGCCTGATTTGCATATCTGCGGCTCAGATTGAGGACAGGCGTATTCTCACATGGTAACCACAGTCCAGTTAAAAACAAACCATCAGACGAGCTGAACGAGGAGTATTCTGCACACACAGGCTCAGCGATTCCTGGGTACTCCTCTAACTCTTCATCTCCAATCCTCTCCTTAAGCTCTCGGCCCCTGTCAGACACAGAAGGGCTGGGAAAACCAAGACCCCACTTCTCCAGCTGTTCCTGCTCAAAAACACAAGTTTAAGGCGATACAAGCCTCAGAGGAAGGAGAGGAGCCTGCTCACTCTCCCCTGTTAGAGCAGATTAGAAGTCTGAATTTGCTTCAACAGTGCCCCCTAGTGGCTGAACAGATGGGGCATCTGCCTGATATCACAGCAGATTACTGCTCTCTGAGGACCTGATCAACAATCCAAAGGCCATTCAGCAACTTTATTCTGATTTTCAGGGTTTATTTTAATATTTTTTCATCAGTGCAATGCTTCATAAACAACTGGGCATGACCGTCGAGTCGAGGGATGGGCAGCTGATGTCACCAGTGGGGCACATTCGCTCTGTTTTTGTTGCCAGAGAGCCAAAGTGTTGCAGCTGTAGGATGCTCTCATTCAGGATTACATCTACCTGAACAAGAGGAACACAAAAATGTCACGAGGAGGAGCTTTATCAAGATTCATAATTTGACTCACTTGAGTTTTAATTTTAACTTTTAATGAGCTAAACACAGAATTCAGGAGATTTGGTGACTTTTCAATGCAAGTAACAGTTTTATTGATTATTGAAGGCCCTGGAAAACCACGCAGGTGCCAATCAGAAAGAGCTGGAGGAATCGATATCAGTTGTCTTAATGCTTAACAACTCCCTAATCAAATCTTTTCTCTGTGTTCTCTGCAAAGCAGAGGTAATTGGAGTTTCTGAAAGCGGCTAGTCTTTATACACTTTAATAAGTTGTTTTATTCTTGATCTAAAAATGCCTGTCTAATTTACTCTCACCATGGAGATGGCCTTAGTTGCTGACATGGGGTTAGATCTCTATTCATCCATCTCTGTGTTCTGTGAGCCTCACTAATCAGGGACTCGAATCTCATCTGAGGCAGTCAGCAGAAACGACAACAAAGGAGTCAAAGGAGTGAACATGGCAGACAGGAGACAGAAGAGGTCAAGACTGTGGCTTCATTCCAAGCTAAATGATGCTGCCTGCACTCAGTCCTGAGTCTGTGATTTCAAGTAAGAGCAGAGACACCAACACGCAGGAGCATTGATCACTGCACAGCAGGAGCGGCATGTGTTTACCATTTATGAAGCATCGGTATCAATTAATCTGATCAGTTTCAGGTCAGGCAGGAAGCTTGGAGATACAAAGGCAGACACAAGACAAAAAACAATCTCAAAACATGAGAATGAATG